>JANJGN010000012.1:40021781-40028469 GCA_026770705.1 Isurus oxyrinchus
CAGGCCGCGAGAGAGAGAGAGAGAGAGATTCAAGCCACGAGAGAGAGATTACAGGCCGCGAGAGAGAGAGAGTACAGGCCGCGAGAGAGAGAGAGTACAGGCCGCGAGAGAGAGAGAGTACAGGCCGCAGGAGAGAGAGAGATTACAGGCCGCGAGAGAGAGAGAGTACAGGCCGCGAGAGAGAGAGAGTACAGGCCGCAGGAGAGAGAGAGAGTACAGGCCGCAGGAGAGAGAGAGAGTACAGGCCGCGAGGGAGAGAGAGTACAGGCCGCGAGAGAGAGAGAGTACAGGCCGCGAGAGAGAGAGAGTACAGGCCGCGAGAGAGAGAGAGTACAGGTCGCGAGAGAGAGAGAGTACAGGTCGCGAGAGAGAGAGAGTACAGGTCGCGAGAGAGAGAGCGTACAGGCCGCGAGAGAGAGAGAGAGTACAGGCCGCGAGAGAAGAGAGTACAGGCCGCGAGAGAGAGAGAGAGTACAGGCCGCGAGAGAGAGAGAGTACAGGCCGCGAGAGAGAGAGTACAGGCCGCAAGAGAGAGAGAGAGTACAGACCGCAGGAGAGAGAGAGAGTACAGGCCGCAGGAGAGAGAGAGAGTACAGGCCGCAGGAGAGAGAGAGAGTACAGGCCGCGAGAGAGAGAGAGAGTTCAGGCCGCGAGAGAGAGAGAGAGTTCAGGCCGCGAGAGAGAGAGAGATTACAGGCCGCGAGAGAGAGAGAGATTACAGGCCGCGAGAGAGAGAGAGATTACAGGCCGCGAGAGAGAGAGAGATTACAGGCCGCGAGAGAGAGAGAGTACAGGCCGCGAGAGAGAGAGTACAGGCCCGCGAGAGAGAGAGAGAGTACAGGCCGCGAGAGAGAGAGTACAGGCCGCGAGAGAAAGAGAGTACAGGCCGCGAGAGAGAGAGAGTACAGGCCACGAGAGAGAGAGAGTACAGGCCGCGAGAGAGAGAGAGTACAGGCCACGAGAGAGAGAGAGTACAGGCCACGAGAGAGAGAGAGTACAGGCCGCGAGAGAGAGAGAGTACAGGCCGCGAGAGAGACAGAGAGAGGGACAGAGGTACAGCCGCGAGAGAGAGAGAGAGAGATTCAATGCACGAGAGAGAGATTACAGGCCGTGAGAGAGAGAGAGTACAGGCCGTGAGAGAGAGAGTACAGGCCGCGAGAGAGAGAGTACAGGCCGCGAGAGAGAGAGAGTACAGGCCGCGAGAGAGAGAGAGTACAGGCCGCGAGGGAGAGAGAGTACAGGCCGCGATGAGAGAGAGAGTACAGGCCGCGAGAGAGAGAGAGTACAGGCCGCGAGAGAGAGAGAGTACAGGCCACGAGAGAGAGAGAGTACAGGCCGCGAGAGAAAGAGAGAGAGGTACAGGCCGCGAGAGGAGAGAAAGAAAGAGAGGTACAGGCCGCGAGAGAGAGAGAGAGAGACAGAGAGAGAGAGAGAGGTACAGGCCGCGAGAGAGAGAGAGGTACAGGCTGCGAGAGAGAGAGAGAGACAGGTACATGTCGTGAGAGAAAGAGGGGTACAGGCCGCGAGAGAGAGAGAGAGAGAGATAGGCTGCCAGAGGGAGAGAGAGAGACAGCCATAGAGAAAGACAGAGAGAGATACAGGCCGCGAGAGAGAGAGATACAGGCCGCGAGAGAGAGAGAGATTACAGGCCGCGAGAGAGAGAGAGTACAGGCCGCGAGAGAGAGAGTGTACAGGCCGCGAGAGAGAGAGTGTACAGGCCGCGAAAGATTGAGAGTACAGGCCACGAGAGAGAGTACAGGCCGCGAGAGAGAGAGAGAGTACAGGCCGCGAGAGAGAGAGAGAGTACAGGCCGCGAGAGAGAGAGAGTACAGGTCGCGAGAGAGAGAGAGTACAGGTCGCGAGAGAGAGAGAGTACAGGCCGCGAGAGAGAGAGAGAGTACAGGCCGCGAGAGAGAGAGAGAGTACAGGCCGCGAGAGAGAGAGAGTACAGGCCGCGAGAGAGAGAGAGTACAGGCCGCGAGAGAGAGAGTACAGGCCGCGAGAGAGAGAGTACAGGCCGCAGGAGAGAGAGAGAGTACAGGCCGCAGGAGAGAGAGAGAGTACAGGCCGCAGGAGAGAGCGAGAGTACAGGCCGCAGGAGAGAGAGAGAGTTCAGGCCGCGAGAGAGAGAGTGAGTTCAGGCCGCGAGAGAGAGAGAGATTACAGGCCGCGAGAGAGAGAGAGATTACAGGCCCCGAGAGAGAGAGAGATTACAGGCCGCGAGAGAGAGAGAGATTACAGGCCGCGAGAGAGAGAGAGTACAGGCCGCGAGAGAGAGAGAGTACAGGCGCGAGAGAGAGAGAGTACAGGCCGCGAGAGAGAGAGAGATTACAGGGCCGCGAGAGAGAGAGAGTACAGGCCGCGAGAGAGAGAGAGAGAGTACAGGCCGCGAGAGAGAGAGAGTACAGGCCGCGAGAGAGAGAGAGTACAGGCCACGAGAGAGAGAGAGTACAGGCCGCGAGAGAAAGAGAGAGAGGTACAGGCCGCGAGAGGGAGAGAAAGAAAGAGAGGTACAGGCCGCGAGAGAGAGAGAGAGAGAGAGAGATACAGGCCGCGAGAGAGAGAGAGAGAGAGAGAGAGAAATACAGGCCGCAAGAGAGAGAGAGAGAGAGAGAGTGTGTACAGGCCGCGAGAGAGAGAGAGTACAGGCCGCGAGAGAGAGAGAGTACAGGCCGCGAGAGAGAGAGAGTACAGGCCGCGAGAGAGAGAGAGTACAGGCCGCGAGAGAGAGAGAGTACAGGCCGCGAGAGAGAGAGAGTACAGGCCGCGAGAGAGAGAGAGTACAGGCCGCGAGAGAGAGAGAGTACAGGCCGCGAGAGAGAGAGAGATTACAGGCCGCGAGAGAGAGAGAGTACAGGCCGCGAGAGAGAGAGAGTACAGGCCGCGAGAGAGAGAGAGTACAGGCCGCGAGAGAGAGAGAGTACAGGCCGCGAGAGAGAGAGAGTACAGGCCGCGAGAGAGAGAGAGTACAGGCCGCGAGAGAGAGAGAGAGAGTACAGGCCGCGAGAGAGAGAGAGTACAGGCCGCGAGAGAGAGAGAGTACAGGCCGCGAGAGAGACAGAGAGAGGGACAGAGGTACAGGCCGCGAGAGAGAGAGAGAGAGATTCAATGCACGAGAGAGAGATTACAGGCCGTGAGAGAGAGAGAGTACAGGCCGTGAGAGAGAGAGTACAGGCCGCGAGAGAGAGAGAGTACAGGCCGCGAGAGAGAGAGAGTACAGGCCGCGAGAGAGAGAGAGTACAGGCCACGAGAGAGAGAGAGTACAGGCCGCGAGAGAAAGAGAGAGAGGTACAGGCCGCGAGAGGGAGAGAAAGAAAGAGAGGTACAGGCCTCGAGAGAGAGAGAGAGAGAGAGAGAGAGAGAGGGGGGTACAGGCCGCGAGAGAGAGAGAGAGAGAGAGGTACATGTCGTGAGAGAAAGAGGGGTACAGGCCGCGAGAGAGAGAGAGAGAGAGATAGGCTGCCAGAGGGAGAGAGAGAGACAGCCATAGAGAAAGAGAGAGAGAGAGACAGCCAGAGAGAGAGAGAGAGAGAGATACAGGACACGAGAGAGAGAGAGTACAGGCCGCGAGAGAGAGAGAGTACAGGCCGCGAGAGAGAGAGTGTACAGGCCGCGAGAGAGAGAGAGTACAGGCCGCGAGAGAGAGTACAGGCCGCGAGAGAGAGAGAGTACAGGCCGCGAGAGAGAGAGAGAGTACAGGCCGCGAGAGAGAGAGTACAGGCCGCGAGAGAGAGAGAGAGAGAGACTACAGGCCGCGAGAGAGAGTACAGTCCGCGAGAGAAAGAGAGAGAGGAACAGGCCGCGAGAGGGAGAGAAAGAAAGAGAGGTACAGGCCGCGAGAGAGAGAGAGAGAGAGAGGGGTACAGGCCGCGAGAGAGAGAGAGAGAGAGGTACAGGCCGCAAGAGAGAGAGAGAGAGGTACAGGCCGCAAGAGAGAGAGAGAGAGGTACAGGCTACGAAAGAGAGAGAGAGAGAGGCACAGGCCGCAAGAGAGAGAGAGTACAGGCCGCGAGAGAGAGAGAGTACAGGCCGCGAGAGAGAGAGAGTACAGGCCGCGAGAGAGAGTACAGCCGCGAGAGAGAGAGAGTACAGGCCGCGAGAGAGAGTACAGCCGCGAGAGAGAGAGAGAGGGACAGAGGTACAGGCCGCGAGAGACAGAGAGAGAGAGAGAGATTCAGTCCACGAGAGAGAGAGAGAGAGGTTCAGGCTGCGAGAGAGAGAGGTTCAGGCCGCGAGAGAGAGAGGTTCAGGCCGCGAGAGAGAGAGGTTCAGGCCGCGAGAGAGAGAGGTTCAGGCCGCGAGAGAGAGAGGTTCAGGCCGCGAGAGAGAGAGGTTCAGGCCGCGAGAGAGAGAGGTTCAGGCCGCGAGAGAGAGAGGTTCAGGCCGCGAGAGAGAGAGGTTCAGGCCGCGAGAGAGAGAGAGTACAGGCCGCGAGAGAGAGAGAGTACAGGCCGCGAGAGAGAGAGAGTACAGGCCGCGAGAGAGAGAGAGTACAGGCCGCGCGAGAGAGAGAGTACAGGCCGCGCGAGAGAGAGAGTACAGGCCGCGCGAGAGAGAGAGTACAGGCCGCGCGAGAGAGAGAGTACAGGCCGCGCGAGAGAGAGAGTACAGGCCGCGCGAGAGAGAGAGTACAGGCCGCGCGAGAGAGAGAGTACAGGCCGCGAGAGAGAGAGAGTACAGGCCGCGTGAGAGAGAGAGTACAGGCCGCGCGAGAGAGAGAGTACAGGCCGCGAGAGAGAGAGAGAGTACAGGCCGCGCGAGAGAGAGAGTACAGGCCGCGCGAGAGAGAGAGTACAGGCCGCGCGAGAGAGAGAGTACAGGCCGCGAGAGAGAGAGCGAGTGTACAGGCCGCGAGAGAGAGAGAGTACAGGCTGCGAGAGAGTGTGTACAGGCCGCGAGAGAGAGAGAGTACAGGCCGCGAGAGAGAGAGAGTACAGGCCGCGAGAGAGAGAGAGTACAGGCCGCGAGAGAGAGAGAGTACAGGCCGCGAGAGAGAGAGTACAGGCCGCGAGAGAGAGAGAGTACAGGCCGCGAGAGAGAGAGAGTACAGGCCGCGAGAGAGAGAGTACAGGCCGCGAGAGAGAGAGTACAGGCCGCGAGAGAGAGAGTACAGGCCGCGAGAGAGAGAGTACAGGCCGCGAGAGAGAGAGTACAGGCCGCGAGAGAGAGAGTACAGGCCGCGAGAGAGAGAGTACAGGCCGCGAGAGAGAGAGTACAGGCCGCGAGAGAGAGAGTACAGGCCGCGAGAGAGAGAGAGTACAGGCCGCAAGAGAGAGAGAGAGTTCAGGCCGCGAGAGAGAGAGAGATTACAGGCCGCGAGAGAGAGGGAGAGAGGTTCAGGCCGCGAGAGAGAGAGAGGTTCAGGCTGCGTGTGAGAGAGAGAGGTTCAGGCCACGCGAGAGAGAGAAAGAGAGAGAGAGAGGTACAGGCTGCGAGAGAGAGAGAGAGGAGTACAGGCCGCGAGAGAGAGAGAGAGTGAGAGAGGCACAGGCCGCAAGAGAGAGAGAGAGAGAGAGACAGGTACATGTCGTGAGAGAGAGAGGGGTACAGGCCGCGAGAGAGATAGACAGCCAGAGAGAGAGAGATAGACAGCCAGAGAGAGAGAGAGAGAGGCAGCCAGAGAGAGAGAGAGAGAGACAGCCAGAGAGAGAGAGAGAGACAACCAGAGAGAGAGAGAGAGACAGCCAGAGAGAGAGAGAGAGACAGCCAGAGAGAGAGAGAGACGTAGAGAGAGACAGCCAGAGAGAGAGAGATACAGGCCAAAAGAGAGAGCGAGATACAGGCCGCGAGAGAGAGAGAGAGAGATACAGGCCGCGAGAGAGAGAGAGAGAGAGAGTGAGGGGGTACAGGCCGCGAGAGAGAGAGAGAGAGAGGTACAGGCGGCGAGAGAGAGAGAGAGAGAAAGAGAGAGGGACAGAGGTACAGGCCGCGAGAGAGAGGTTCAGGCTGCGGGAGAGAGAGAGAGAGGTACAGGCCGCGAGAGAGAGAGAGAGAGAGGTACAGGCTGCGAGAGAGAGAGAGAGAGAGAGAGAGGTACAGGCTGCGAGAGAGAGAGAGAGAGAGAGAGAGAGGTACAGCCGTGAGAGAGACAGAGAGAGAAATACAGGCCGCGAGAGAGAGAGAGATACAGGCCGCGAGAGAGAGAGATTACAGGCCGCGAGAGAGAGAGAGTACAGGCCGCGAGAGAGAGAGAGTACAGGCCGCGAGAGAGAGAGAGTACAGGCCGCGAGAGAGAGAGAGTACAGGCCGCGAGAGAGAGAGAGTACAGGCCGCGAGAGAGAGAGAGTACAGGCCGCGAGAGAGAGAGAGTACAGGCCGCGAGAGAGAGAGAGTACAGGCCGCGAGAGAGAGAGAGTACAGGCCGCGAGAGAGAGAGAGTACAGGCCGCGAGAGAGAGAGAGTACAGGCCGCGAGAGAGAGAGAGTACAGGCCGCGAGAGAGAGAGAGTACAGGCCGCGAGAGAGAGAGAGTACAGGCCGCGAGAGAGAGAGAGTACAGGCCGCGAGAGAGAGAGAGTACAGGCCGCGAGAGAGAGAGAGTACAGGCCGCGAGAGAGAGAGAGTACAGGCCGCGAGAGAGAGAGAGTACAGGCCGCGAGAGAGAGAGAGTACAGGCCGCGAGAGAGAGAGAGTACAGGCCGCGAGAGAGAGAGAGTACAGGCCGCGAGAGAGAGAGAGTACAGGCCGCG
>JANJGN010000012.1:41828569-42006069 GCA_026770705.1 Isurus oxyrinchus
CTCCCCCCACACACACACTCACTGCCTCACTTCCCCACACACACTCACTGCCTCACTTTCCCCACGCACACACTCACTATCTAACTCTACCCCCCCACACATACTCACTGCCTCACTCTAGCCCCCCAAAACACTCACTGCCTCACTCCCCCACATACACTCACTGCCTCATTCCCCCACACACTCACTACCTCACTCTCCCCACGGACACACTCACTGCCTCACTCTCCCCACACACAAACTCACTGCCTCACTCTCCCCACACACAAACTCACTGCCTCAATCTCCCCACACACACACATTCACTGTTCTCTCTCCCCCCACACACATTCACTGCCTCACTCTTCCCCCACACATACTCACTGCCTCACTCTAGCCCCCCCATACTCTCACTGCCTCGCACCCCCCCACACACTCACTGCCTCACTCCTCCACATACACTCACTGCCTAATTCCGCCACACACTCACTGCCTCACTCTCCCCACACACACACTCACTGCCTCACTCTCCCCCCCAAACACTCACTGCCTCACTCTCCCACACACACACTCACTGCTCACTCTCCCCCACACACACTCACTGCCTCACTCTCCCCCACACACACTCACTGCCTCATTCTTCCCCCACACACACTCACTGCCGCACTCACCCCCACACACACACTCAATGCCTCACTCTCCCCCCCAAACACTCACTGCCTCACTCCCCCACATACACTCACTGCCTCACTCCCCCACATACACTCACTGCCTCACTCCCCCACATACAATCACTGCCTCACTCTAGCCCCACACACGCTCAATGCCTCACTCTCCCCACACACACAGTCACTGCATCACTCTAGCCCCCCCAAACACTCACTGCCTCACTCCCCCACACACACTCTCACTGCCTCATTCCCCCACACACTCACTGCCTCACTCTTCCCGCACGCACACTCATTGCCTCACTCTCCACCCACACACACACTCACTGCCTCACTCTCCCACACACACTCACTGCCTCACTCTCCCCCCACACACACACTCACTGCCTCACTTCCCCACACACACTCACTGCCTCACTTTCCCCACGCACACAC
Source organism: Isurus oxyrinchus (assembly GCA_026770705.1). Taxonomy (NCBI): domain Eukaryota; kingdom Metazoa; phylum Chordata; class Chondrichthyes; order Lamniformes; family Lamnidae; genus Isurus; species Isurus oxyrinchus. The sequence goes on from JANJGN010000012.1 coordinate 41,829,652, forward strand.
TCACTATCTAACTCTACCCCCCCACACATACTCACTGCCTCACTCTAGCCCCCCAAAACACTCACTGCCTCACTCCCCCACATACACTCACTGCCTCATTCCCCCACACACTCACTACCTCACACTCCCCACGGACACACTCACTGCCTCACTCTCCCCACACACAAAACTCACTGCCTCACTCTCCCCACACACAAACTCACTGCCTCAAACTCCCCACACACACACATTCACTGCTCTCTCTCCCCCCACACACATTCACTGCCTCACTCTTCCCCCACACATACTCACTGCCTCACTCTAGCCCCCCCATACTCTCACTGCCTCGCACCCCCCCACACACTCACTGCCTCACTCTTCCACATACACTCACTGCCTAATTCCGCCACACACTCACTGCCTCACTCTCCCCACACACACACTCACTGCCTCACTCTCCCCCCCAAACACTCACTGCCTCACTCTCCCCACACACACACTCACTGCTCACTCTCCCCCACACACACTCACGGCCTCATTCTTCCCCCACACACACTCACTGCCTCACTCACCCCCACACACACACTCAATGCCTCACTCTCCCCCCCAAACACTCACTGCCTCACTCCCCCACATACACTCACTGCCTCACTCCCCCACATACACTCACTGCCTCACTCCCCCACATACAATCACTGCCTCACTCTAGCCCCACACACGCTCAATGCCTCACTCTCCCCACACACACAGTCACTGCATCACTCTAGCCCCCCCAAACACTCACTGCCTCACTCCCCCACACACACTCTCACTGCCTCATTCCCCCACACACTCACTGCCTCACTCTTCCCGCACGCACACTCATTGCCTCACTCTCCACCCACACACACACTCACTGCCTCACTCTCCCACACACACTCACTGCCTCACTCTCCCCCCACACACACACTCACTGCCTCACTTCCCCACACACACTCACTGCCTCACTTTCCCCACGCACACACTCACTATCTAACTCTACCCCCCCACACATACTCACTGCCTCACTCTAGCCCCCCAAAACACTCACTGCCTCACTCCCCCACATACACTCACTGCCTCATTCCCCCACACACTCACTACCTCACTCTCCCCACGGACACACTCACTGCCTCACTCTCCCCACACACAAACTCACTGCCTCACTCTCCCCACACACAAACTCACTGCCTCAATCTCCCCACACACACTCACTGCCTCACTCCCCCACATACACTCACTGCCTCACTCCCCCACATACACTCACTGCCTCACTCTTCCCCCACACATACTCACTGCCTCACTCTAGCCCCCCCATACTCTCACTGCCTCGCACCCCCCCACACACTCACTGCCTCACTCCTCCACATACACTCACTGCCTAATTCCGCCACACACTCACTGCCTCACTCTCCCCACACACACACTCACTGCCTCACTCTCCCCCCCAAACACTCACTGCCTCACTCTCCCCACACACACACTCACTGCTCACTCTCCCCCACACACACTCACTGCCTCATTCTTCCCCCACACACACTCACTGCCTCACTCACCCCCACACACACACTCAATGCCTCACTCTCCCCCCCAAACACTCACTGCCTCACTCCCCCACATACACTCACTGCCTCACTCCCCCACATACACTCACTGCCTCACTCCCCCACATACACTCACTGCCTCACTCCCCCACATACACTCACTGCATCATTCCCCACACACTCACTGCCTCACTCTCCACCACACAAGCTCACTGCCTCATTCCCCCCACACACACTCACTGCCTCACTCTCCCCACAGACACACTCACTGCCTCACTCTGCCAACACACACACTCACTGCCTCACTCTCCCCACACACACACTCACTGCCTCAGTCTCCCCACACACATACTCACTGCCTCAGTCTCCCCACACACACACTCACTGCCTCACTCTACCACCACACAAACTCACTGCCTCACTCTAGCCCCCACACACACTCACTGCCTCACTCTAGCCCCCCACACACACTCACTGCCTCACTCCCCCCACACACTCACTTCCTCACACACACTAACTGCCTCATACCGCCACACACTCACCACCTCACTCTCCCCACACACACTCACTGCCTCACTCCCCCACACACACTCACTGCCTCATTCTTCCCCCACACACAGTCACTGCCTCACTCTCACCACACACACACTCACTGCCTCACTCTCTCCACACACACACTCACTGCCTCATTCCCCCACACACTCACTGCCTCACTCTCCCCTCAGACACACTCACTGCCTCACTCTCACCACACACACTCACTGCCTCACTCTCCTCACACACACACTCACTGCTCACTCTCCCCCCACACACACTCACTGCTCACTCGCCCTCCACACACACTCAATGCCTCACTCTTCCCCCACACATACTCACTGCCTCACTCTAGCCCCCCCAAACACTCACTGCCTCACTCTCCCCACACACACACTCACTGCATCACTCTAGCCCCCCCAAACACTCACTGCCTCACTCCCCCACACACACTCTCACTGCCTCATTCCCCCATACACTCACTGCCTCACTCTTCCCGCACGCACACTCATTGCCTCACTCTCCACCCACACACACACTCACTGCCTCACTCTCCCACACACACTCACTGCCTCACTCTCCCCCCCACACACACACTCACTGCCTCACTTCCCCACACACACTCACTGCCTCACTTTCCCCCACGCACACACTCACTATCTAACTCTACCCCCACACACAAACGCACTGTCTCACTCCATCACACACACTTACTGCCTCACTCTAACCCCACAAACACACTCACTGCCTCACTCTACTCCCACAAACACACTCACTGCCTCAGTCTACCACCGAACACACACCCTCACTGCCTCACACCCCCCACTCACACTTACAGCTTCACTCTAACCCCACACATACTCACTGCCTCACACCCCCCACACACTCACTGTCTCACTCTCCCCACACACATTCACTCTCTCACTCTACCCGCATACACACACTCACTGCCTCACTCCCCAAATACACTCACTGTATCATTCCCTCACACACACTCACTGCCTCACTCTAGCCCCACACACACTCTCACTGCCTCACTCCCCCCCACACACGCTTTCAGCCTCACTCTAACCCCACACACACTCACTACCCTCACTCCCCCCCACACACACACTGCCTCACTCTCCCCCAACTCACTCACTGCTTCACTCTACCCCCACACACACAAATCACTGCCTCACTCTACCCCCCCACACACTCACTGCCTCACTCCCCAAATACACTCACTGCATCATTTCCCTATACACACTCACCTCTTCACTCTAGCCCCACACTCACACTCGCTGCCTCACTCTCCTACACACACTCACTGCCTCATTCTAGCCCCACACACACTCACTGCCTCATTGTTCCCCCACAGAAACTCACTGCCTCACTCTCCCCCCACACACATTCACTGCCTCACTCTACCCCCGCAAACACTCGCTGCCTCACTCCCCCCACAAAGACTCACGTCATCACTCTCCCCCACACACACTCACTGCCTCACTCTTCACCCACACAATCTCTGCATCACTCCCCCCACACACACTCACAGCCTCACTTCCCCACACACTCACTGCCTCACTCTCCCCCCCACACACACTCACTGCCTCACTCTTCCCCAACACACTCACTGCCTCATGCCCCCACACACTCACTGCCTCACTCTCCCACACACTCACTGCCTCGCTAACCCTACACACTCACTGCCTCACTTCCCCACATACACTCACTGCCTCATTCCCCCACACACTCACTGCCTCACTCTCCCCTCAGACACACTCACTGCCTCACTCTCACCACACACCCTCACTGCCTCTCTTTCCCCCCCCACACACTCACTGCCTCACTCTCCTCACACACACACTCACTGCTCACTCTCCCTCCACACACACACACTGCCTCACTAATCCCCCACACATACTCACTGCCTCACTCTAGCCCCCCCAAACACTCACTGCCTCACTCTCCCCACACACACACTCACTGCTCACTCTCGCCCCACACACACTCACTGCTCACTCTCCCCACACACATACTCACTTTCTCACTCTTCCCACAAAACGCTCACTGCCTCACTTCCCCACACACACTTACTGCGTCACTCTACACCCACACACACTCACTGCCTCAATCTAGCTCTCCCACAGAATCACTGCCTCACTCTAGCCCCCCCACAGACTCACTGCCTCACTCTAGCCCCCCCACAGACTCACTGCCTCACTCTAGCCCCCCCACAGACTCACTGCCTCACTCTAAGCCCACACACACTCACTGCCACACTCTAGCCCCCCACACACACTCACTGCCTCACTCTACCCCCACACACACTCACTGCCTCACTCTACCCCCACACACACTCACTGCCTCACTCTACCCCCACACACACTCACTGCCTCACTCTACCCCCACACACACTCACTGCCTTACTCTAGCCCCCACACACACCCACTGCCTCACTCCCCCATACACACTCACTGCCTCACTCTAACCCCACACACACTCACTGCCTCACTCTAACCCCACACATACACTCACTGCCTCACTCTACCCCCACACACACTCACTGCCTCACTCTACCCCCACACACACTCGCTGCCTCACTCTCCCCAACACACACTCATTGCCTCACTCTACCCCCACACACACTCACTGCCTCATTCTTTCACCACACACACTCACTGCCTCACTCTACCCCCACACATACTCACTGCCTCACTCTACCCCCACACACACTCACTGTCTCACTCCCCCACACACACTCACTGCCTCACTCTAGCCCCCAAAAACACTCAGTGCCACACTCCCCCACACACAGTCACTGCCCCATTCCCCCACACACTCACTGCCTCACTCTCCCCACAGACACACTCACTGCCTCACTCTCCGAACACACACACTCACTGCCTCACTCTGCCAACACACACACTCACTGCCTCACTCTAGCCCCCCACACACACTCACTGCCTCACTCTAGCCCCCCCAAACACTCACTGCCTCACTCCCACATACACACTCACTGCCTCACTCTACCCCCACACACTCACTGCCTCACTCTACCCTCACACACACTCACTGCTTCACTCTCCCCAAACACACTCACTGCCTCATTCTACCCCCACACACACTTTCTGCCTCACTCTACCCCCACACACACTCACTGCCTCACTCCCCCACACATACTCACTGCCTCACTCTAGCCCCCCAAAACACTCACTGCCTCACTCTCACCACACACCCTCACTGCCTCTCTCTCCCCCCCAACACACTCACTGCCTCACTCTCCTCACACACACACTCACTGCTCGCTCTCCCCCCACACACACTCACTGCTCACTCTCCCTCCACACACACACACTGCCTCACTAATCCCCCACACATACTCACTGCCTCACTCTAGCCCCCCCAAACACTCACTGCCTCACTCTCCCCACACACTCACTCACTGCCTCACTCTCCCCACACACACACTCACTGCTCACTCTCGCCCCACACACACTCACTGACTCACTCTCGCCCCACACACACTCACTGCCTCACTCTACCCTCACACACACTCACTGCTTCACTCTCCCCAAACACACTCACTGCCTCATACTACCCCCACACACACTTTCTGCCTCACTCTACCCCCACACACACTCACTGCCTCACTCCCCCACACATACTCACTGCCTCACTCTAGCCCCCCAAAACACTCACTGCCTAACTCCCCCACATACACTCACTGCCTCATTCCCCCACACACTCACTACCTCACTCTCCCCATGGACACACTCACTGCCTCACTCTCCCCCACACACAAACTCACTGCCTCACTCTCCCCACACACAAACTCACTGCCTCAATCTCCCCACACACACACATTCACTGCTCTCTCTCCCCCCACACACACTCACTGCCTCACTCTTCCCCCACACATACTCACTGCCTCACTCTAGCCCCCCCATACTCTCACTACCTCGCAACCCCCACACACTCACTGCCTCACTCCTCCACATACACTCACTGCCTAATTCCGCCACACACTCACTGCCTCACTCTCCCCACACACACACTCACTGCCTCACTCTCCCCACACACACACTCACTGCTCACTCTCCCCCACACACACTCACTGCCTCACTCACCCCCACACACACACTCAATGCCTCACTCTCCCCCCGAAACACTCACTGCCTCACTCCCCCACATACACTCACTGCATCATTCCCCACACACTCACTGCCTCACTCTCCACCACACAAGCTCACTGCCTCACTCCCCCCACACACACTCACTGCCTCACTCTCCCCACAGACACACTCACTGCCTCACTCTGCAAACACACACACTCACTGCCTCACTCTCCCCACACACACACTCACTGCCTCAGTCTCCCCACACACATACTCACTGCCTCAGTCTCCCCACACACAAACTCACTGCCTCACTCTAGCCCCCACACACACTCACTGCCTCACTCTAGCCCCCCACACACACTCACTGCCTCATTCTTCCCCCACACACACTCACTGCCTCACTCTCACCACACACACACTCACTGCCTCACTCTCTCCACACACACACTCACTGCCTCATTCCCCCACACACTCACTGCCTCACTCTCCCCTCAGACACACTCACTGCCTCACTTTCACCAATCACACTCACTGCCTCACTCTCCTCACACACACACTCACTGCTCACTCTCCCCCCACACACACTCACTGCTCACTCTCCCTCCACACACACTCAATGCCTCACTCTTCCCCCACACATACTCACTGCCTCACTCTAGCCCCCCCAAACACTCACTGCCTCATTCCCCCACACACACTCTCACTGCCTCATTCCCCCATACACTCACTGCCTCACTCTTCCCGCACGCACACTCATTGCCTCACTCTCCACCCACACACACACTCACTGCCTCACTCTCCCACACACACTCACTGCCTCACTCTCCCCCCACACACACACTCACTGCCTCACTTCCCCACACACACTCACTGCCTCACTTTCCCCACGCACACACTCACTATCTAACTCTACCCCCACACACAAGCGCACTGTCTCACTCCATCACACACACTTACTGCCTCACTCTAACCCCACAAACACACTCACTGCCTCACTCTACTCCCACAAACACACTCACTGCCTCAGTCTACCACCGAACACACACTCTCACTGCCTCACACCCCCCACTCACACTTACAGCTTCACTCTAACCCCACACATACTCACTGCCTCACACCCCCCACACACTCACTGTCTCACTCTCCCCACACACATTCACTCTCTCACTCTACCCGCATACACACACTCACTGCCTCACTCCCCAAATACACTCACTGTATCATTCCCTCACACACACTCACTGCCTCACTCTAGCCCCACACACACTTTCAGCCTCACTCTAACCCCACACACACTCACTACCTCACTCCCCCCCACACACACACTGCCTCACTCTCCCCAACTCACTCACTGCTTCACTCTACCCCCACACACACAATCACTGCCTCACTCTACCCCCCCACACACTCGCTGCCTCACTCCCCAAATACACTCACTGCATCATTCCCCTATACACACTCACTGCTTCACTCTAGCCCCACACTCACACTCGCTGCCTCACTCTCCTACACACACTCACTGCCTCATTCTAGCCCCACACACACTCACTGCCTCATTGTTCCCCCACAGAAACTCACTGCCTCACTCTCCCCCCACACACATTCACTGCCTCACTCTACCCCCGCAAACACTCACTGCCTCACTCCCCCACAAAGACTCACGTCATCACTCTCCCCCACACACACTCACTGCCTCACTCTTCACCCACACAATCACTGCCTCACTCCCCCCACACACACTCACAGCCTCACTCCCCCACACACTCACTGCCTCACTCTCCCCCCCACACACACTCACTGCCTCACTCTTCCCCAACACACTCACTGCCTCATGCCCCCACACACTCACTGCCTCACTCTCCCACACACTCACTGCCTCGCTAACCCTACACACTCACTGCCTCACTTCCCCACATACACTCACTGCCTCATTCCCCCACACACTCACTGCCTCACTTTCCCCTCAGACACACTCACTGCCTCACTCTCACCACACACCCTCACTGCCTCTCTCTCCCCCCCACACACTCACTGCCTCACTCTCCTCACACACACACTCACTGCTCACTCTCCCTCCACACACACACACTGCCTCACTAATCCCCCACACATACTCACTGCCTCACTCTAGCCCCCCCAAACACTCACTGCCTCACTCTCCCCACACACTCACTCACTGCCTCACTCTCCCCACACACACACTCACTGCTCACTCTCGCCCCACACACACTCACTGCCTCATTCTCCCCGCACACACACTCACTGCTTCACTCTCCCCCCACACATACTCACTGTGTCACTCTTCCCACAAAACGCTCACTGCCTCACTTCCCCACACACACTTACTGCGTCACTCTACACCCACACACACTCACTGCCTCAATCTAGCTCTCCCACAGAATCACTGCCTCACGCTAGCCCCCCCACAGACTCACTGCCTCACTCTAAGCCCACACACACTCACTGCCACACTCTAGCCCCCCACACACACTCACTGCCTCACTCTACCCCCACACACACTCACTGCCTTACTCTAGCCCCACCAAACACTCACTGCCTCACTCCCCCATACACACTCACTGCCTCACTCTAACCCCACACATACACTCACTGCCTCACTCTACCCCCACACACACTCACTGCCTCACTCTACCCCCACACACACTCGCTACCTCATTCTTTCACCACACACACTCACTGCCTCACTCTTCCCCCACACACACTCACTGCCTCATTCTTTCACCACACACACTCACTGCCTCACTCTACCCCCACACACACTCACTGCCTCATTCTTTCACCACACATACTCACTGCCTCACTCTACCCCCACACACACTCACTGTCTCAATCCCCCACACACACTCACTGCCTGACTCTAGCCCCCAAAAACACTCAGTGCCACACTCCCCCACACACAGTCACTGCCCCATTCCCCCACACACTCACTGCCTCACTCTCCCCACAGACACACTCACTGCCTCACTCTCCGAACACACAGACTCACTGCCTCACTCTGCCAACACACACACTCACTGCCTCACTCTCCCCACACCCACATTCACTGCCTCACTCTTCCCCCACACATACTCACTGCCTCACTCTAGCCCCCCCAAACACTCACTGCCTCACTCCCCCTCATACACTCACTGCATCATTCCTCCACACACACTGCCTCGCTGCCCCCACACACTCACTGCCTCACTCCCCCCCCACAATCACTGCATCATTCCTCCACACACTCACTGCCTCGCTCTCCCCCACACACACACTCACTGCTCACTCTCCCCCCACACACACTCATTGCCTCAGTCTTCCCCCACACATACTCACTGCCTCACTCTAGCCCCCCCAAACACTCATTGCCTCACTCTCCCCACACACTCACTCACTGCTCACTCTCCCCCCAAACACACTCACTGCCTCATTCTTCCCCCACACACACTCACTGCCTCACTATCCCCACACACACACTCATTGCCTCACTCTCCCCACACACACACTCACTGCATCACTCTCCCCCCACACATACTCACTGTGTCACTCTTCCCACAAAACGCTCACTGCCTCACTTCCCCACACACACTTACTGCCTCACTCTACACCCACACACACTCACTGCCTCACTCTAGCCCCCCCACACACTCACTGCCTCACTCTACCCCCACACACACTCACTGCCTCACTCTAGCCCCCCACACACACTCACTGCCTCACTCTAGCCCCACACACACTCAGTGCCTCACTCGAGCCCCCCCAAACACTCACTGCCTCACTCCCCCATACACACTCACTGCCTCACTCTACCCGCCCACACTCACTGCCTCACTCTACCCTCACACACACTCACTGCTTCACTCTCCCCAAAACACTCACTGCCTCACTCCCCCACATACACTCACTGCCTCATTCCCCCACACACTCACTACCTCACTCTCCCCATGGACACACTCACTGCCTCACTCTCCCCACACACACACTCACTGCCTCACTCTCCCCACACACACACTCACTGCCTCACTCTCCCCACACACACACTCACTGCCTCACTCTCCCCACACACACACTCACTGCCTGACTCTCCCCCCACACACACTCACTGCCTCACTCTAGCCCGCCCAAACACTCACTGCATCACTCTACCCCCACACACACTCACTGCCTCACTCTAGCCCCCCACACACACTCACTGCCTCACTCTAGCCCCACACACTCTCAGTGCCTCACTCTAGCCCCCCCAAACACTCACTGCCTCACTCCCCCATACACACTCACTGCCTCACGCTACCCCCACACACTCACTGCCTCACTCTACCCTCACACACACTCACTGCTTCACTCTCCCCAAACACACTCACTGCCTCATTCTACCCCCACACACACTTTCTGCCTCACTCTACCCCCACACACACTCACTGCCTCACTCCCCCACACATACTCACTGCCTCACTCTAGCCCCCCAAAACACTCACTGCCTCACTCCCCCACATACACTCACTGCCTCATTCCCCCACACACTCACTACCTCACTCTCCCCACGGACACACTCACTGCCTCACTCTCCCCACACACACACTCACTGCCTCACTCTCCCCACACACAAACTCACTGCCTCAATCTCCCCACACACACACATTCACTGCTCTCTCTCCCCCCACACACACTCACTGCCTCACTCCTCCACATACACTCACTGCCTAATTCCACCACACAGTCACTGCCTCACTCTCCCTACACACACACTCACTGCTCACACTCCCCCACACACACTCACTGCCTCATTCTTCCCCCACACACACTCACTGCCTCACTCTCCCCCCCAAACACTCACTGCCTCACTCCCCCACATACACTCACTGCATCATTCCCCCACACACTCACTGCCTCACTCTCCACCACACAAGCTCACTGCCTCACTCTTCACCCACACACTCACTGCCTCACTCCCCCACACACTCACTGCCTCACTCCCCCACACACTCACTGCCTCACTCTTCCCCCACACATACTCACAGCCTCACTCTAGCCCCCCAAACACTCACTGCCTCACTCCCGCTCATACACTCACTGCATCATTCCTCCACACACTCACTGCCTCGCTACCCCCCCCCACACTCACTGCTCACTCTCCCCCACACACACTCACTGCCTCACTCTTCCCCCACACACACTCACTGCCTCACTCTTCCCCCACACACACTCACTGCCTCACTCTAGCTCCCCCAAACACTCACTACCTCACTCTCCCCACACACTCACTCACTGCCTCACTCTCCCCCAAAACACACTCACTGCCTCATTCTTCCCCCACACACACTCACTGCCTCACTCTACCCCCACACACACTCACTGTCTCACTCTACACCCACACACACTCACTGCCTCACTCTAGCCCCCCCACATACTCACTGCCACAATCTAACCCCACACATACATTCACTGCCTCATTCTACCCCCACACACACTCACTGCTTCACTCTACCCCCACACACACTCACTGCCTCATTCTACCCCCACACACACTCACTGCTTCACTCTACCCCCACACACACTCACTGCCTCACTCCCCCACATACACTAACTGCCTCATACCACCACACACTCACTACCTCACTCTCCCCACACACACTCACTGCCTCACTCCCCCACACACACTCACTGCCTCATTCTTCCCCCACACACACTCACTGCCTCATTCTTCCCCCACACACACTCACTGCCTCACTATCCCCACACACACACTCACTGCCTCACTCTCCCCACACACACACTCACTGCATCACTCTCCCCCCACACATACTCACTGTGTCACTCTTCCCACAAAACGCTCACTGCCTCACTTCCCCACACACACTTACTGCCTCACTCTACACCTACACACACTCACTGCCTCACTCTAGCCCCCCCACACACTCACTGCCTCACTCTACCCCCACACACACTCACTGCCTCACTCTAGCCCCCCACACACACTCACTGCCTCACTCTAGCCCCACACACACTCAGTGCCTCACTCGAGCCCCCCCAAACACTCACTGCCTCACTCCCCCATACACACTCACTGCCTCACTCTACCCGCCCACACTCACTGCCTCACTCTACCCTCACACACACTCACTGCTTCACTCTCCCCAAAACACTCACTGCCTCACTCCCCCACATACACTCACTGCCTCATTCCCCCACACACTCACTACCTCACTCTCCCCATGGACACACTCACTGCCTCACTCTCCCCACACACACACTCACTGCCTCACTCTCCCCACACACACACTCACTGCCTCACTCTCCCCACACACACACTCACTGCCTCACTCTCCCCACACACACACTCACTGCCTGACTCTCCCCCCACACACACTCACTGCCTCACTATCCGCAAACACACTCACTACCTCACTCTACCCCCACACACAAACTCACTACCTCACACCCCCACATACACTCACTGCCTCACTCTAACCTCACACAAACTCACTGCCTCACTCTCCCCCCCACAAACACACTCACTGCCTCACTCTCCCCACAAACACACTGACTGCCTCACTCTAACCCCACACACACACTCACTGCCTCACTCTCACCCCACAAACACACTCACTGCCTCACTCTCCCCCCACAAACACACTCACTGCCTCACTCTACAACAGAACACACACTCTCACTGCCTCACTCCCCCCCACACACACTCACTGCCTCACTCTAAACCCACACACACTCACTGCCTCACTCTACCCCCCACACACACTCACTGCCTCATTCTACACCCCACACACTCACTGCCTCACTCCCCAAATACACTCACTGCATCATTCCCTCACACACACTCACTGCCTCACTCTAGCCCCACACACACACTCACTGCCTCACTCTGCTCCTACACACACACTCACTGCATCACTCTCCCCACACACACTCACTGCCTCACTTTCCCCACACACACACTCACTGACTCACTCCCCCACACACACACTGACTGCCTCACTCTCCCCACACACACTCACTGCCTCACTCTCCCCACACACACTCACTGCCTCACTCTACCCCCACACACACACACTGCCTCACTCTTGCCCCACATACACTCACTGCCTCACTTTCCCCACACACACTCACTGCCTCACTCTCCCCACACACACACTCACGGCCTCACTCTCCCCACACACACTCTCACTGCCTCACTCTCCCCCCACACAAACTCACTGCCTCACTCCCCCACACACACTCACTGCCTCACTCTAACCCCACACATACACTCACTGACTCACTTTACCCCCACACACACTCACTGCCTCACTCTACCCCCACACACACTCGCTGCTTCACTCTCCCCACACACACACTCACTGCCTCATTCTACCCCCACACACACACACTGTCTCACTCTCCCGTACACACACTCACTGCCTCACTCTACCCCCACACACACTCACTGCCTCACTCTCCACACTCACACACTCACTGCCTCATTCTACCCCCACACACCCTCACTGCCCCACTCTACCCCCACACACACTCACTGCCTCACTCTAGCCCCCCCAAACACTCACTGCCTCACTCCCGCACATACATTCACTGCCTCATTCCCCCACACACTCACTGCCTCAGTCTCCCCACACACACACTCACTGCCTCACTCTCCCCACACACACACTCACTGCCTCACTCCCCCATACACACTCACTGCCTCACTCTTCCACGCACACTGGCTGCCTCACTCTACACCCACAGACACAAACTGCCTCACTCTCCCCCCACTCACACTCACTGCCACACACTCCCCCCACACACCCTCACTGCCTCAATCTCCCCACACACACAGTCACTGCCTCACTCTCCCCCCACACACACTCACTGCCTCACTGTCCCACACACACTCGCTGCCTCACTCTACTCCCACAGACACTCACTGCCTCACTCTACCCCCACACACACTCACTGCCTCACTCGCCCCCACACGCGCTCACTGCCTCACTCTACTCCCACACACACACTCACTGCTTCACTCTACCGCCACGCAAAATCACTGCCTCACTCTTGCCCCCCAAACACTCATTGCCTCACTCCTCCACATACACTCACTGCCTCATTCCCTCACACACTCACTGCTTCACTCTCCCCACACACAAACTCACTTCTCACTCTCCCGCCACACACACTCACTGCCTCACTCTCCCCGCAAACCCACTCACTACCTCACTCTCCCCACACACACACTCACTGCTCACTCTCCCGCCACACACACTCACTGCCTCACTCTACCCCCCCACACACTCACTGCCTCACTGTTCTCCCACACACACTCACTGCCTCACTCCCCCACACATACTCACTGCCTCACTCTAGCGACCCCAAACACTCACTGCCTCACTCCCCCACATACACTCACTGCCTCACTCCCCCACACACTCACTGCCTCACTCTCCCCCCACGCACACTCACTGCTCACTCACCACACACACACTCACTGCCTCACTTTCCCCACGCACAAAATCACTGCCTCACTTTCCCCGCACTCACACTCACTACCTCACTCTACCCCACACACAGACTCACTTCCTCACTCCCCCACACACACTCACTGCCTCACTCTAACCCCACACATACACTCACTGCCTCACTCTCCCCGCACACACACTCACTGCCTCACTCTCCTCCCACACACGCTCACGGCCTCACTCTCCACCCCCCCACAAACTCACGGCCTCACTCCCCCCCCAACACACTCTCATGGCCTTACTCTCCCCCCCAACACACTCACTACTCACTCTACACCCACACACACACTCACTGCCTCACGCTCCTGCCACAAACACACTCATTGCCTCACTCTCCCCACACACACTCACTGCCTCACTCTACACCCACACACACTCACTGCCTCACTCTAGCCCCCCCACATACTCACTGCCACAATCTAACCCCACACATACATTCACTGCCTCATTCTACCCCCACACACACTCACTGCTTCACTCTACCCCCACACACACTCACTGCCTCATTCTACCCCCACACACACTCACTGCTTCACTCTACCCCCACACACACTCACTGCCTCACTCCCCCACATACACTTACTGCCTCATACCACCACACACTCACTACCTCACTCTCCCCACACACACTCACTGCCTCACTCCCCCACACACACTCACTACCTCACTCTCCCCACACACACTCACTGCCTCACTCCCCCACACACACTCACTGCCTCATTCTTCCCCCACACACACTCACTGCCTCACTATCCCCACACACACACTCATTGCCTCACTCTCCCCACACACACACTCACTGCATCACTCTCCCCCCACACATACTCACTGTGTCACTCTTCCCACAAAACGCTCACTGCCTCACTTCCCCACACACACTTACTGCCTCACTCTACACCCACACACACTCACTGCCTCACTCTAGCCCCCCCACACACTCACTGCCTCACTCTACCCCCACACACACTCACTGCCTCACTCTAGCCCCCCACACACACTCACTGCCTCACTCTAGCCCCACACACACTCAGTGCCTCACTCGAGCCCCCCCAAACACTCACTGCCTCACTCCCCCATACACACTCACTGCCTCACTCTACCCCCACACACTCACTGCCTCACTCTACCCTCACACACACTCACTGCTTCACTCTCCCCAAAACACTCACTGCCTCACTCCCCCACATACACTCACTGCCTCATTCCCCCACACACTCACTACCTCACTCTCCCCATGGACACACTCACTGCCTCACTCTCCCCACACACACACTCACTGCCTCACTCTCCCCACACACACACTCACTGCCTCACTCTCCTCACACACACACTCACTGCCTCACTCTCCCCACACACACACTCACTGCCTGACTCTCCCCCCACACACACTCACTGCCTCACTATCCGCAAACACACTCACTACCTCACTCTACCCCCACACACAAACTCACTACCTCACACCCCCACATACACTCACTGCCTCACTCTAACCTCACACAAACTCACTGCCTCACTCTCCCCCCCACAAACACTCTCACTGCCTCACTCTCCCCACAAACACACTGACTGCCTCACTCTAACCCCACACACACACTCACTGCCTCACTCTCGCCCCACAAACACACTCACTGCCTCACTCTCCCCCCACAAACACACTCACTGCCTCACTCTACAACAGAACACACACTCTCACTGCCTCACTCCCCCCCACACACACTCACTGCCTCACTCTAAACCCACACACACTCACTGCCTCACTCTACCCCCCACACACACTCACTGCCTCATTCTACACCCCACACACTCACTGCCTCACTCCCCAAATACACTCACTGCATCATTCCCTCACACACACTCACTGCCTCACTCTAGCCCCACACACACACTCACTGCCTCACTCTGCTCCTACACACACACTCACTGCATCACTCTCCCCACACACACTCACTGCCTCACTTTCCCCACACACACACTCACTGACTCACTCCCCCACACACACACTGACTGCCTCACTCTCCCCACACACACTCACTGCCTCACTCTCCCCACACACACTCACTGCCTCACTCTACCCCCACACACACACACTGCCTCACTCTTGCCCCACATACACTCACTGCCTCACTTTCCCCACACACACTCACTGCCTCACTCTCCCCACACACACACTCACGGCCTCACTCACCCCACACACACTCTCACTGCCTCACTCTCCCCCCACACAAACTCACTGCCTCACTCCCCCACACACACTCACTGCCTCACTCTAACCCCACACATACACTCACTGACTCACTTTACCCCCACACACACTCACTGCCTCACTCTACCCCCACACACACTCGCTGCTTCACTCTCCCCACACACACACTCACTGCCTCATTCTACCCCCACACACACACACTGTCTCACTCTCCCGTACACACACTCACTGCCTCACTCTACCCCCACACACACTCACTGCCTCACTCTCCACACTCACACACTCACTGCCTCATTCTACCCCCACACACCCTCACTGCCCCACTCTACCCCCACACACACTCACTGCCTCACTCTAGCCCCCCCAAACACTCACTGCCTCACTCCCGCACATACATTCACTGCCTCATTCCCCCACACACTCACTGCCTCAGTCTCCCCACACACACACTCACTGCCTCACTCTCCCCACACACACACTCACTGCCTCACTCCCCCATACACACTCACTGCCTCACTCTTCCACGCACACTGGCTGCCTCACTCTACACCCACAGACACAAACTGCCTCACTCTCCCCCCACTCACACTCACTGCCACACACTCCCCCCACACACCCTCACTGCCTCAATCTCCCCACACACACAGTCACTGCCTCACTCTCCCCCCACACACACTCACTGCCTCACTGTCCCACACACACTCGCTGCCTCACTCTACTCCCACAGACACTCACTGCCTCACTCTACCCCCACACACACTCACTGCCTCTCTCGCCCCCACACGCGCTCACTGCCTCACTCTACTCCCACACACACACTCACTGCTTCACTCTACCGCCACGCAAAATCACTGCCTCACTCTTGCCCCCCAAACACTCATTGCCTCACTCCTCCACATACACTCACTGCCTCATTCCCTCACACACTCACTGCTTCACTCTCCCCACACACAAACTCACTTCTCACTCTCCCGCCACACACACTCACTGCCTCACTCTCCCCGCAAACCCACTCACTACCTCACTCTCCCCACACACACACTCACTGCTCACTCTCCCGCCACACACACTCACTGCCTCACTCTACCCCCCCACACACTCACTGCCTCACTGTTCTCCCACACACACTCACTGCCTCACTCCCCCACACATACTCACTGCCTCACTCTAGCGACCCCAAACACTCACTGCCTCACTCCCCCACATACACTCACTGCCTCACTCCCCCACACACTCACTGCCTCACTCTCCCCCCACGCACACTCACTGCTCACTCACCACACACACACTCACTGCCTCACTTTCCCCACGCACAAAATCACTGCCTCACTTTCCCCGCACTCACACTCACTACCTCACTCTACCCCACACACAGACTCACTTCCTCACTCCCCCACACACACTCACTGCCTCACTCTAACCCCACACATACACTCACTGCCTCACTCTCCCCGCACACACACTCACTGCCTCACTCTCCTCCCACACACGCTCACGGCCTCACTCTCCACCCCCCCACAAACTCACGGCCTCACTCCCCCCCCACACACTCTCATGGCCTTACTCTCCCCCCCAACACACTCACTACTCACTCTACACCCACACACACACTCACTGCCTCACGCTCCTGCCACAAACACACTCATTGCCTCACACCCCCCCACACACTCTTACAGCCTCACTCTCCCCCCAAACACACTCACTGCCTCACTCTCCCACACACACTCGCTGCCCCACTCTACACCCGCACACACTCACTGCCTCATTCTACCTCCACAAACACACAGCGTCAATCTACCCCCCACACACACACTGCATCACTCGCCCACACACACTCTCTGCCTCACTCAACCCCACAAATGCTCACTGCCTCACTCTAGCCCTCCCTAACACTCATTGCCTCGCTCCCCCACATACACTCATGGCCTCATTCCCCCACACAATCACTGCCTCACTCTAGCCCCACACACGCTCAATGCCTCACTCTCCCCACACACACACTCACTGCCTCACTCTAGCCCCCCCAAACACTCACTGCCTCACTCCCCCACACACACTCTCACTGCCTCATTCCCCCACACACTCACTGCCTCACTCTTCCCGCACGCACACTCATTGCCTCACTCTCCACCCACACACACACTCACTGCCTCACTCTCCCACACACACTCACTGCCTCACTCTACCCCCACACACACACACTGCCTCACTCTAGCCCCACATACACTCACTGCCTCACTTTCCCCACACACACTCACTGCCTCACTCTCCCCACACACACACTCACGGCCTCACTCTCCCCACACACACTCTCACTGCCTCACTCTCCCCCCACACAAACTCACTGCCTCACTCCCCCACACACACTCACTGCCTCACTCTAACCCCACACCTACACTCACTGACTCACTTTACCCCCACACACACTCACTGCCTCACTCTACCCCCACACACACTCGCTGCTTCACTCTCCCCACACACACACTCACTGCCTCATTCTACCCCCACACACACACACTGTCTCACTCTCCCGTACACACACTCACTGCCTCACTCTACCCCCACACACACTCACTGCCTCACTCTCCACACTCACACACTCACTGCCTCATTCTACCCCCACACACCCTCACTGCCCCACTCTACCCCCACACACACTCACTGCCTCACTCTAGCCCCCCCAAACACTCACTGCCTCACTCCCGCACATACACTCACTGCCTCATTCCCCCACACACTCACTGCCTCAGTCTCCCCACACACACACTCACTGCCTCATTCTCCCCACACACACACTCACTGCCTCACTCCCCCATACACACTCACTGCCTCACTCTTCCACACACACTGGCTGCCTCACTCTACACCCACAGACACAAACTGCCTCACTCTCCCCCCACTCACACTCACTGCCACACACTCCCCCCACACACCCTCACTGCCTCAATCTCCCCACACACACAGTCACTGCCTCACTCTCCCCCCACACACACTCACTGCCTCACTGTCCCACACACACTTGCTGCCTCACTCTACTCCCACAGACACTCACTGCCTCACTCTACCCCCACACACACTCACTGCCTCACTCGCCCCCACACGCGCTCACTGCCTCACTCTACTCCCACACACACACTCACTGCTTCACTCTACCGCCACGCAAACTCACTGCCTCACTCTTGCCTCCCAAACACTCATTGCCTCACTCCTCCACATACACTCACTGCTCATTCCCTCACACACTCACTGCTTCACTCTCCCCACACACAAACTCACTTCTCACTCTCCCGCCACACACACTCACTGCCTCACTCTCCCCGCAAACCCACTCACTACCTCACTCTCCCCACACACACACTCACTGCTCACTCTCCCGCCACACACACTCACTGCCTCACTCTACCCCCCCCACACACTCACTGCCTCACTGTTCTCCCACACACACTCACTGCCTCACTCCCCCACACATACTCACTGCCTCACTCTAGCGACCCCAAAAACTCACTGCCTCACTCCCCCACATACACTCACTGCCTCACTCCCCCACACACTCACTGCCTCACTCTCCCCCCACGCACACTCACTGCTCACTCACCACACACACACTCACTGCCTCACTTTCCCCACGCACAAAATCACTGCCTCACTTTCCCCGCACTCACACTCACTACCTCACTCTACCCCACACACAGACTCACTTCCTCACTCCCCCACACACACTCACTGCCTCACTCTAACCCCACACATACACTCACTGCCTCACTCTCCTCCCACACACGCTCACGGTCTCACTCTCCACCCCCCCACAAACTCACGGCCTCACTCCCCCCCCACACACTCTCATGGCCTTACTCTCCCCCCCAACACACTCACTACTCACTCTACACCCACACACACACTCACTGCCTCACGCTCCTGCCACAAACACACTCATTGCCTCACACCCCCCCACACACTCTTACAGCCTCACTCTCCCCCCAAACACACTCACTGCCTCAGTCTCCCACACACACTCGCTGCCCCACTCTACACCCGCACACACTCACTGCCTCATTCTACCCCCACAAACACACAGCGTCAATCTACCCCCCACACACACACTGCATCACTCCCCCACACACACTCTCTGCCTCACTCAACCCCACAAATGCTCACTGCCTCACTCTAGCCCCCCCAAACACTCATTGCCTCGCTCCCCCACATACACTCATGGCCTCATTCCCCCACACAATCACTGCCTCACTCTAGCCCCACACACGCTCAATGCCTCACTCTCCCCACACACACACTCACTGCCTCACTCTAGCCCCCCCAAACACTCACTGCCTCACTCCCCCACAGACACTCTCACTGCCTCATTCCCCCACACACTCACTGCCTCACTCTTCCCGCACGCACACTCATTGCCTCACTCTCCACCCACACACACACTCACTGCCTCACTCTCCCACACACACTCACTGCCTCACTCTCCCCCCACACACACACTCACTGCCTCACTTCCCCACACACACTCACTGCCTCACTTTCCCCATGCACACACTCACTATCTAACTCTACACCCACACACAAACGCACTGTCTCACTCCATCACACACACTTACTGCCTCACTCTAACCCCACAAGCACACTCACTGCATCATTCCCTCACACACACTCACTGCCTCACTCTAGCCCCACACACACTCTCACTGCCTCACTCCCCCCCACACACACTTTCAGCCTCACTCTAACCCCACACACACTCACTGCCTCACTCTCCCCACACACAATCACTACCTCACTCCCCCCCACACACTCACTGCCTCACTTCCCCCAACTCACTCACTGCTTCACTCTACCCCCACACACACACTCACTGCCTCACTCTCCCCACACACACACTCACTGCCTCACTCTCCTCACACACACACTCACTGCCTCACTCTCCCCACACACACACTCACTGCCTGACTCTCCCCCCACACACACTCACTGCCTCACTATCCGCAAACACACTCACTACCTCACTCTACCCCCACACACAAACTCACTACCTCACACCCCCACATACACTCACTGCCTCACTCTAACCTCACACAAACTCACTGCCTCACTCTCCCCCCCACAAACACTCTCACTGCCTCACTCTCCCCACAAACACACTGACTGCCTCACTCTAACCCCACACACACACTCACTGCCTCACTCTCGCCCCACAAACACACTCACTGCCTCACTCTCCCCCCACAAACACACTCACTGCCTCACTCTACAACAGAACACACACTCTCACTGCCTCACTCCCCCCCACACACACTCACTGCCTCACTCTAAACCCACACACACTCACTGCCTCACTCTACCCCCCACACACACTCACTGCCTCATTCTACACCCCACACACTCACTGCCTCACTCCCCAAATACACTCACTGCATCATTCCCTCACACACACTCACTGCCTCACTCTAGCCCCACACACACACTCACTGCCTCACTCTGCTCCTACACACACACTCACTGCATCACTCTCCCCACACACACTCACTGCCTCACTTTCCCCACACACACACTCACTGACTCACTCCCCCACACACACACTGACTGCCTCACTCTCCCCACACACACTCACTGCCTCACTCTCCCCACACACACTCACTGCCTCACTCTACCCCCACACACACACACTGCCTCACTCTTGCCCCACATACACTCACTGCCTCACTTTCCCCACACACACTCACTGCCTCACTCTCCCCACACACACACTCACGGCCTCACTCACCCCACACACACTCTCACTGCCTCACTCTCCCCCCACACAAACTCACTGCCTCACTCCCCCACACACACTCACTGCCTCACTCTAACCCCACACATACACTCACTGACTCACTTTACCCCCACACACACTCACTGCCTCACTCTACCCCCACACACACTCGCTGCTTCACTCTCCCCACACACACACTCACTGCCTCATTCTACCCCCACACACACACACTGTCTCACTCTCCCGTACACACACTCACTGCCTCACTCTACCCCCACACACACTCACTGCCTCACTCTCCACACTCACACACTCACTGCCTCATTCTACCCCCACACACCCTCACTGCCCCACTCTACCCCCACACACACTCACTGCCTCACTCTAGCCCCCCCAAACACTCACTGCCTCACTCCCGCACATACATTCACTGCCTCATTCCCCCACACACTCACTGCCTCAGTCTCCCCACACACACACTCACTGCCTCACTCTCCCCACACACACACTCACTGCCTCACTCCCCCATACACACTCACTGCCTCACTCTTCCACGCACACTGGCTGCCTCACTCTACACCCACAGACACAAACTGCCTCACTCTCCCCCCACTCACACTCACTGCCACACACTCCCCCCACACACCCTCACTGCCTCAATCTCCCCACACACACAGTCACTGCCTCACTCTCCCCCCACACACACTCACTGCCTCACTGTCCCACACACACTCGCTGCCTCACTCTACTCCCACAGACACTCACTGCCTCACTCTACCCCCACACACACTCACTGCCTCTCTCGCCCCCACACGCGCTCACTGCCTCACTCTACTCCCACACACACACTCACTGCTTCACTCTACCGCCACGCAAAATCACTGCCTCACTCTTGCCCCCCAAACACTCATTGCCTCACTCCTCCACATACACTCACTGCCTCATTCCCTCACACACTCACTGCTTCACTCTCCCCACACACAAACTCACTTCTCACTCTCCCGCCACACACACTCACTGCCTCACTCTCCCCGCAAACCCACTCACTACCTCACTCTCCCCACACACACACTCACTGCTCACTCTCCCGCCACACACACTCACTGCCTCACTCTACCCCCCCACACACTCACTGCCTCACTGTTCTCCCACACACACTCACTGCCTCACTCCCCCACACATACTCACTGCCTCACTCTAGCGACCCCAAACACTCACTGCCTCACTCCCCCACATACACTCACTGCCTCACTCCCCCACACACTCACTGCCTCACTCTCCCCCCACGCACACTCACTGCTCACTCACCACACACACACTCACTGCCTCACTTTCCCCACGCACAAAATCACTGCCTCACTTTCCCCGCACTCACACTCACTACCTCACTCTACCCCACACACAGACTCACTTCCTCACTCCCCCACACACACTCACTGCCTCACTCTAACCCCACACATACACTCACTGCCTCACTCTCCCCGCACACACACTCACTGCCTCACTCTCCTCCCACACACGCTCACGGCCTCACTCTCCACCCCCCCACAAACTCACGGCCTCACTCCCCCCCCACACACTCTCATGGCCTTACTCTCCCCCCCAACACACTCACTACTCACTCTACACCCACACACACACTCACTGCCTCACGCTCCTGCCACAAACACACTCATTGCCTCACACCCCCCCACACACTCTTACAGCCTCACTCTCCCCCCAAACACACTCACTGCCTCACTCTCCCACACACACTCGCTGCCCCACTCTACACCCGCACACACTCACTGCCTCATTCTACCTCCACAAACACACAGCGTCAATCTACCCCCCACACACACACTGCATCACTCGCCCACACACACTCTCTGCCTCACTCAACCCCACAAATGCTCACTGCCTCACTCTAGCCCTCCCTAACACTCATTGCCTCGCTCCCCCACATACACTCATGGCCTCATTCCCCCACACAATCACTGCCTCACTCTAGCCCCACACACGCTCAATGCCTCACTCTCCCCACACACACACTCACTGCCTCACTCTAGCCCCCCCAAACACTCACTGCCTCACTCCCCCACACACACTCTCACTGCCTCATTCCCCCACACACTCACTGCCTCACTCTTCCCGCACGCACACTCATTGCCTCACTCTCCACCCACACACACACTCACTGCCTCACTCTCCCACACACACTCACTGCCTCACTCTACCCCCACACACACACACTGCCTCACTCTAGCCCCACATACACTCACTGCCTCACTTTCCCCACACACACTCACTGCCTCACTCTCCCCACACACACACTCACGGCCTCACTCTCCCCACACACACTCTCACTGCCTCACTCTCCCCCCACACAAACTCACTGCCTCACTCCCCCACACACACTCACTGCCTCACTCTAACCCCACACCTACACTCACTGACTCACTTTACCCCCACACACACTCACTGCCTCACTCTACCCCCACACACACTCGCTGCTTCACTCTCCCCACACACACACTCACTGCCTCATTCTACCCCCACACACACACACTGTCTCACTCTCCCGTACACACACTCACTGCCTCACTCTACCCCCACACACACTCACTGCCTCACTCTCCACACTCACACACTCACTGCCTCATTCTACCCCCACACACCCTCACTGCCCCACTCTACCCCCACACACACTCACTGCCTCACTCTAGCCCCCCCAAACACTCACTGCCTCACTCCCGCACATACACTCACTGCCTCATTCCCCCACACACTCACTGCCTCAGTCTCCCCACACACACACTCACTGCCTCATTCTCCCCACACACACACTCACTGCCTCACTCCCCCATACACACTCACTGCCTCACTCTTCCACACACACTGGCTGCCTCACTCTACACCCACAGACACAAACTGCCTCACTCTCCCCCCACTCACACTCACTGCCACACACTCCCCCCACACACCCTCACTGCCTCAATCTCCCCACACACACAGTCACTGCCTCACTCTCCCCCCACACACACTCACTGCCTCACTGTCCCACACACACTTGCTGCCTCACTCTACTCCCACAGACACTCACTGCCTCACTCTACCCCCACACACACTCACTGCCTCACTCGCCCCCACACGCGCTCACTGCCTCACTCTACTCCCACACACACACTCACTGCTTCACTCTACCGCCACGCAAACTCACTGCCTCACTCTTGCCTCCCAAACACTCATTGCCTCACTCCTCCACATACACTCACTGCTCATTCCCTCACACACTCACTGCTTCACTCTCCCCACACACAAACTCACTTCTCACTCTCCCGCCACACACACTCACTGCCTCACTCTCCCCGCAAACCCACTCACTACCTCACTCTCCCCACACACACACTCACTGCTCACTCTCCCGCCACACACACTCACTGCCTCACTCTACCCCCCCACACACTCACTGCCTCACTGTTCTCCCACACACACTCACTGCCTCACTCCCCCACACATACTCACTGCCTCACTCTAGCGACCCCAAAAACTCACTGCCTCACTCCCCCACATACACTCACTGCCTCACTCCCCCACACACTCACTGCCTCACTCTCCCCCCACGCACACTCACTGCTCACTCACCACACACACACTCACTGCCTCACTTTCCCCACGCACAAAATCACTGCCTCACTTTCCCCGCACTCACACTCACTACCTCACTCTACCCCACACACAGACTCACTTCCTCACTCCCCCACACACACTCACTGCCTCACTCTAACCCCACACATACACTCACTGCCTCACTCTCCTCCCACACACGCTCACGGTCTCACTCTCCACCCCCCCACAAACTCACGGCCTCACTCCCCCCCCACACACTCTCATGGCCTTACTCTCCCCCCCAACACACTCACTACTCACTCTACACCCACACACACACTCACTGCCTCACGCTCCTGCCACAAACACACTCATTGCCTCACACCCCCCCACACACTCTTACAGCCTCACTCTCCCCCCAAACACACTCACTGCCTCAGTCTCCCACACACACTCGCTGCCCCACTCTACACCCGCACACACTCACTGCCTCATTCTACCCCCACAAACACACAGCGTCAATCTACCCCCCACACACACACTGCATCACTCCCCCACACACACTCTCTGCCTCACTCAACCCCACAAATGCTCACTGCCTCACTCTAGCCCCCCCAAACACTCATTGCCTCGCTCCCCCACATACACTCATGGCCTCATTCCCCCACACAATCACTGCCTCACTCTAGCCCCACACACGCTCAATGCCTCACTCTCCCCACACACACACTCACTGCCTCACTCTAGCCCCCCCAAACACTCACTGCCTCACTCCCCCACAGACACTCTCACTGCCTCATTCCCCCACACACTCACTGCCTCACTCTTCCCGCACGCACACTCATTGCCTCACTCTCCACCCACACACACACTCACTGCCTCACTCTCCCACACACACTCACTGCCTCACTCTCCCCCCACACACACACTCACTGCCTCACTTCCCCACACACACTCACTGCCTCACTTTCCCCATGCACACACTCACTATCTAACTCTACACCCACACACAAACGCACTGTCTCACTCCATCACACACACTTACTGCCTCACTCTAACCCCACAAGCACACTCACTGCATCATTCCCTCACACACACTCACTGCCTCACTCTAGCCCCACACACACTCTCACTGCCTCACTCCCCCCCACACACACTTTCAGCCTCACTCTAACCCCACACACACTCACTGCCTCACTCTCCCCACACACAATCACTACCTCACTCCCCCCCACACACTCACTGCCTCACTTCCCCCAACTCACTCACTGCTTCACTCTACCCCCACACACACAATCACTGCCTCACTCTACCCCCCCACACACTCACTGCCTCACTCCCCAAATACACTCACTGCATCATTCCTCTATACACACTCACTGCTTCACTCTAGCCCCACACACACACTCGCTGCCTCACTCTCCTACACACACTCACTGCCTCATTCTAGCCCCACATACACTCACTGCCTCACTCTCCCCACACATACATTCACTGCCTCAGTCTCCCCCGACACACACTCACTGCCTCACCCTCCCCACACACACACTCACTGCCTCACTCTCCCCACACACACACTCACTGCCTCACTCTCCCCAGACACACACTCACTGCTCACTCACCCCCACCCACACACTCACTGCCTCACTCTACCCCCACACATACTCACTGCCTCACTCTAGACCCCCAAACACTCACTGCCTCACTCCCCCACATACACTCACTGGATCATTCCCCCACACACTCACTGCCTCACTCTCCCCACACACTCACTGCCTCACTCTCCCACATACACTCACTGCCTCACTCTCCCCACACACACACTCACTGCCTCGCACACCCCCACACACACTCACTACCTCACTCTTCCCCCACACACACTCGCTGCCTCACTCTCCCCACACACACACTCACTGCCTCACTCTACCCCACACACACTCACTGCCTCACTCTTCCCCCACACACACTCACTACCTCACATTCCCCACACACTCACTGCCTCACTCTCCCACATACACTCACTGCCTCACTCTCCCCACACACACACTCACTGCCTCACTCCCCCACACACTCACTGCCTCGCACACCCCCACACACACTCACTACCTCACTCTTCCCCCACACACACTCGCTGCCTCACTCTCCCCACACACACACTCACTGCCTCACTCTACCCCACACACACTCACTGCCTCACTCTTCCCCCACACACACTCACTACCTCACATTCCCCACACACACAATCACTGCCTCACTTTCCCCACACTCACACTCACTACCTCACTCTACCCCACACACAGACTCACTTCCTCACTCCCCCACACACACTCATCTGCCTCACTCTAACCCCACACATACACTCACTGCCTCACTCTAACCCCACACACACTCACTGCCTCACTCTCCCCACACACACTCACTGCCTCACTCTCCCCCCACAAACACACTCACTGCCTCACTCTACCACCGAACACACACTCTCACTGCCTCACTCCCCCCCACACACACTTGCAGCCTCACTCTAACCCCACACACCCTCACTGCCTCACTCTCCCCACACACACATACAGCCTCACTCTAACCCCACACACACTCACTGCCTGACTCCCCCCCACACACTCATTTCCTCACTTTCCCCACACACACTCACTGCCTCACTCTACCCCCCCACACACTCACTGCCTCACTCCCCAAATACACTCACTGCATCATTACCTCACACACACTCACTACCTCACTCTAGCCCCACACACACACTTACTGCCTCACTCTACTCCCACACACACCCTCACTGCCTCACTCTCCGACACACGCTCACTGCCTCACTCTAGCCCCACATACACTCACTGCCTCACTCTCCCCACACATACACTTACTGCCTCACTCTCCCCCCACACACACTCACTGCCTCACTCTCCTCCCACACACACTCACGGCCTCACTCTCCACCCCCCCACAAACTCACGGCCTCACTCCACCCCCACACACTCTCATGGCCTTACTCTGCACCCCAACACACTCACTACTCACTCTACACCCACACACACACTCACTGCCTCACGCTCCCTCCACAAACACACTCACTGCTTCACTCCCCCCCCACACACTCTTACAGCCTCACTCTCCCCCCAAACACACTCACTGCCTCACTCTCCCACACACATTCACTGCCTCACTCTACCCCCACACACACTCGCTGCCCCACTCTACACCCGCACACACTCACTGCCTCACTCTCCCCACACACAAACTCACTGCATCATTCTACCCCCACACACACACAGCGTCACTCTACGCCCACACACACTCACTGCATCACTCCCCCACACACACACACTGCCTCACTCACCCCCACACACGCTCACTGCCTCACTCTACCCCCACACACACTCACTGCCTCACTCTCCCTCCACACACACTCACTGCCTCACTTTCCCCCCACACACACACTCACTGCTTCATTCTCCCACGCACACTCACTTCCTCACACTCCCCCCACACACACACTCACTGCCTCACTCTCCCCCAACACACACTCTTTGCCTCACTCTCCCCCCACACACACACTCGCTGCCTCACTCTCCACACACACACTCACTGCCTCACTCTACCACCACACACACTCACTGCCTCACTCTTCCCCACACACACTCACCGCCTCACATTCCACCCACACACACACTCACTGCCTCACTCTCGCACGCACACTCACTGCCTCACACTCCCCCCACACACACACTCACTGCCTCACTCTCCCCCAACACACACTCATTGCCTCACTCTCCCCCACACACACACTCGCTGCCTCACTCTCCCCACACACACACTCACTGCCTCACTCTACCCCCACACACACTCACTGCCTCACTCTCCCCACAAACACACTCACTGCCTCACTCCCTCACACACACTCACTGCCTCACTGCCCCACACACGCTCACTGCCTCACTCCAGCCCCTCACACACGCTCACTGCCTCACTCTTGCCACCCCAAACACTCATTGCCTCACTCCCCCACACACACTCACAGCCTCATTCACCCACACACTCACTGCCTCACTCTCCCCACACACACACTCACTGCCTCACTCTTCCCCCACACACACTCACTGCCTGACTCTCCCCCCACACACACTCACTGCCTCACTCTAGCCCCCCCAAACACTCACTGCCTCATTCCCCCACATACACTCACTGCCTCATGCCCCCCACACACACTCACTGCCTCGTTCCCGCTACACACGCTCTTACTGCTCACTCTCCCCGCACGCACACTCACTGCCTCACTCTCCCCCCACACACACTCACTGCTCACTCTCCCCCCACACATACTCACTGTCTCATTCACCCACCCACACACACTCACTGCCTCACTTTCCCCACACACACACTCACTGCCTCACTCTACCCCCACACACACTCACTGCCTCACTCTACCCCCCCACACACACACACTGACTCACTCTAGCCCCCACACAAACTCACTGCCTCACTCTACCCCCACACACACACTCACTGCCTCACTCTTCCCCCACACACACTCACTGCCTCACTCTACCCCCACACACACTCACTGCCTCACTCTTCGCCCACACACACTCACTGCCTCACTCCCCCACACATACTCACTGCCTCTCTCTAGCCCCCCCAAACACTTACTGCCTCACTCCCCCACACATACTCACTGCCTCACTCTTGTCCCCCCCAAACACTCACTGCCTCACTGCCCCACAAACACTCACTGCCTCACTTCCCCACAGATACTCACTGCCTCACTCTCCCCCCACACACACTCACTGTCTCATTCACCCACCCACACACACTCACTGCCTCACTTTCCCCACACACACACTCACTGCCTCACTCTACCCCCACACACACACACTGCCTCACTCTAGCCCCCACACAAACTCACTGCCTCACTCTACCCCCACACACACACTCACTGCCTCACTCTTCCCCCACACACACTCACTGCCTCACTCCCCCACACATACTCACTGCCTCTCTCTCCCCACAAACACACTCACTGCCTCACTCCCTCACACACACTCACTGCCTCACTGCCCCACACACGCTCACTGCCTCACTCCAGCCCCTCACACACGCTCACTGCCTCACTCTTGCCACCCCAAACACTCATTGCCTCACTCCCCCACACACACTCACAGCCTCATTCACCCACACACTCACTGCCTCACTCTCCCCACACACACACTCACTGCCTCACTCTTCCCCCACACACACTCACTGCCTGACTCTCCCCCCACACACACTCACTGCCTCACTCTAGCCCCCCCAAACACTCACTGCCTCATTCCCCCACATACACTCACTGCCTCATGCCCCCCACACACACTCACTGCCTCGTTCCCGCTACACACGCTCTTACTGCTCACTCTCCCCGCACGCACACTCACTGCCTCACTCTCCCCCCACACACACTCACTGCTCACTCTCCCCCCACACATACTCACTGTCTCATTCACCCACCCACACACACTCACTGCCTCACTTTCCCCACACACACACTCACTGCCTCACTCTACCCCCACACACACTCACTGCATCACTCTACCCCCCCACACACACACACTGACTCACTCTAGCCCCCACACAAACTCACTGCCTCACTCTACCCCCACACACACACTCACTGCCTCACTCTTCCCCCACACACACTCACTGCCTCACTCTACCCCCACACACACTCACTGCCTCACTCTTCGCCCACACACACTCACTGCCTCACTCCCCCACACATACTCACTGCCTCTCTCTAGCCCCCCCAAACACTTACTGCCTCACTCCCCCACACATACTCACTGCCTCACTCTTGTCCCCCCCAAACACTCACTGCCTCACTGCCCCACAAACACTCACTGCCTCACTTCCCCACAGATACTCACTGCCTCACTCTCCCCCCACACACACTCACTGTCTCATTCACCCACCCACACACACTCACTGCCTCACTTTCCCCACACACACACTCACTGCCTCACTCTACCCCCACACACACACACTGCCTCACTCTAGCCCCCACACAAACTCACTGCCTCACTCTACCCCCACACACACACTCACTGCCTCACTCTTCCCCCACACACACTCACTGCCTCACTCCCCCACACATACTCACTGCCTCTCTCTAGCCCCCCCAAACACTTACTGCCTCACTCCCCCACACATACTCACTGCCTCACTCTTGTCCCCCCAAAAACTCACTGCCTCACTGCCCCACAAACACTCACTGCCGCACTCCCCCACACATACTCACTGCCTCACTCTAGCCCCCCCACACACTCACTGCCTCACTCCCCCACATACACTCACTGCATCATTCCCCCACACACTCACTACCTCACTCCCCCCACACACTCACTGCCTCACTCCCCCACGTACACTCACTGCCTCACTCCCCAAACACACACACTCACCGCTCACTCTCCCCACACACACTCACTGCCTCACTTTCCTCACACACACACTCACTGCCTCACTTTCCCCACACACACACTCACTGCCTCACTCTACTCCCACACACACACTCACTGCCTCACTCTAACCCCACACATACACTCACTGCCTCACTCTAACCCCACACACACTCACTGCATCACTCACCCCGCCACAAACACACTCTCTGCCTCACTCTACAACCGAACACACACTTACAGCCTCAATCTAACCCCACACACCCTCACTGCCTCATTCTCCCCACACACACTCACTGCCTCATTCTTCTCGCATACACACTCACTGCCTCACTCTCCACCCAAACACACTCACTGCTCACTCTCCCCACACACACTCACTGCCTCACTTTCGCCACACACACACTCACTATCTAACTCTACCCCCACACACAAACGCACTGCCTCACTCCATCACACACACTCACTGCCTCACTCTACTCCCACAAACACACTCACTGCCTCAGTCTACCACCGAACACACACTCTCACTGCCTCACTCCCCCCCACTCACACTTACAGCCTCACTCTAACCCCACACATACTCACTGCCTCACAGCCCCCACACACTCACTGCCTCACTCTCCCCACACACACTCACTGCCTCACTCTACCCGCATACACACACTCACTGCCTCACTCCCCAAATACACTCACTGCATCATTCCCTCACACACACTCACTGTCTCACTCTAGCCCCACACACACTCTCACTGCCTCACTCCACCCCACACACACTTTCAGCCTCACTCTAACCCCACACACACTCACTGCCTCACTCTCCCCACACACAATCACTGCCTCACTCCTCCCCACACACTCACTGCCTCACTCTCCCCACACACAATCACTGCCTCACTCCTCCCCACACACTCACTGCCTCACTCTACACCCACACACACAATCACTGCCTCACTCTACCCCCCCACACAGTCATTGCCTCACTCCCCAAATACACTCACTGCATCATTCCCCTACACACACTCACTGCTTCACTCTAGCCCCACACTCACTGCTTCACTCTAGCCCCACACTCACACTCACTACCTCACTCTCCTACACACACTCACTGCCTCACTCTACCCGCATACACACACTCACTGCCTCACTCCCCAAATACACTCACTGCATCATTCCCTCACACACACTCACTGCCTCACTCTAGCCCCACACACACTCTCACTGCCTCACTCCACCCCACACACACTTTCAGCCTCACTCTAACCCCACACACACTCACTGCCTCACTCTCCCCACACACACTCACTGCCTCACTCTCCTCCCACACACGCTCACGGCCTCACTCTCCACCCCCCCACAAACTCACGGCCTCACTCCCCCCCCACACACTCTCATGGCCTTACTCTCCCCCCCAACACACTCACTACTCACTCTACACCCACACACACACTCACTGCCTCACGCTCCTGCCACAAACACACTCATTGCCTCACACACCCCCACACACTCTTACAGCCTCACTCTCCCCCCAAACACACTCACTGCCTCACTCTCCCACACACACTCGCTGCCCCACTCTACACCCGCACACACTCACTGCCTCATTCTACCTCCACAAACACACAGCGTCAATCTACCCCCCACACACACACTGCATCACTCGCCCACACACACTCTCTGCCTCACTCAACCCCACAAATGCTCACTGCCTCACTCTAGCCCCCCCTAACACTCATTGCCTCGCTCCCCCACATACACTCATGGCCTCATTCCCCCACACAATCACTGCCTCACTCTAGCCCCACACACGCTCAATGCCTCACTCTCCCCACACACACACTCACTGCCTCACTCTAGCCCCCCCAAACACTCACTGCCTCACTCCCCCACACACACTCTCACTGCCTCATTCCCCCACACACTCACTGCCTCACTCTTCCCGCACGCACACTCATTGCCTCACTCTCCACCCACACACACACTCACTGCCTCACTCTCCCACACACACTCACTGCCTCACTCTACCCCCACACACACACACTGCCTCACTCTAGCCCCACATACACTCACTGCCTCACTTTCCCCACACACACTCACTGCCTCACTCCCCCACACACACTCACTGCCTCACTCTAACCCCACACCTACACTCACTGACTCACTTTACCCCCACACACACTCACTGCCTCACTCTACCCCCACACACACTCGCTGCTTCACTCTCCCCACACACACACTCACTGCCTCATTCTACCCCCACACACACACACTGTCTCACTCTCCCGTACACACACTCACTGCCTCACTCTACCCCCACACACACTCACTGCCTCACTCTCCACACTCACACACTCACTGCCTCATTCTACCCCCACACACCCTCACTGCCCCACTCTACCCCCACACACACTCACTGCCTCACTCTAGCCCCCCCAAACACTCACTGCCTCACTCCCGCACATACACTCACTGCCTCATTCCCCCACACACTCACTGCCTCAGTCTCCCCACACACACACTCACTGCCTCATTCTCCCCACACACACACTCACTGCCTCACTCCCCCATACACACTCACTGCCTCACTCTTCCACACACACTGGCTGCCTCACTCTACACCCACAGACACAAACTGCCTCACTCTCCCCCCACTCACACTCACTGCCACACACTCCCCCCACACACCCTCACTGCCTCAATCTCCCCACACACACAGTCACTGCCTCACTCTCCCCCCACACACACTCACTGCCTCACTGTCCCACACACACTTGCTGCCTCACTCTACTCCCACAGACACTCACTGCCTCACTCTACCCCCACACACACTCACTGCCTCACTCGCCCCCACACGCGCTCACTGCCTCACTCTACTCCCACACATACACTCACTGCTTCACTCTACCGCCACACAAACTCACTGCCTCACTCTTGCCTCCCAAACACTCATTGCCTCACTCCTCCACATACACTCACTGCTCATTCCCTCACACACTCACTGCTTCACTCTCCCCACACACAAACTCACTTCTCACTCTCCCGCCACACACACTCACTGCCTCACTCTCCCCGCAAACCCACTCACTACCTCACTCTCCCCACACACACACTCACTGCTCATTCTCCCGCCACACACACTCACTGCCTCACTCTACCCCCCCACACACTCACTGCCTCACTGTTCTCCCACACACACTCACTGCCTCACTCCCCCACACATACTCACTGCCTCACTCTAGCGACCCCAAAAACTCACTGCCTCACTCCCCCACATACACTCACTGCCTCACTCCCCCACACACTCACTGCCTCACTCTCCCCCCACGCACACTCACTGCTCACTCACCACACACACACTCACTGCCTCACTTTCCCCACGCACAAAATCACTGCCTCACTTTCCCCGCACTCACACTCACTACCTCACTCTACCCCACACACAGACTCACTTCCTCACTCCCCCACACACACTCACTGCCTCACTCTAACCCCACACATACACTCACTGCCTCACTCTCCTCCCACACACGCTCACGGTCTCACTCTCCACCCCCCCACAAACTCACGGCCTCACTCCCCCCCCACACACTCTCATGGCCTTACTCTCCCCCCCAACACACTCACTACTCACTCTACACCCACACACACACTCACTGCCTCACGCTCCTGCCACAAACACACTCATTGCCTCACACCCCCCCACACACTCTTACAGCCTCACTCTCCCCCCAAACACACTCACTGCCTCAGTCTCCCACACACACTCGCTGCCCCACTCTACACCCGCACACACTCACTGCCTCATTCTACCCCCACAAACACACAGCGTCAATCTACCCCCCACACACACACTGCATCACTCCCCCACACACACTCTCTGCCTCACTCAACCCCACAAATGCTCACTGCCTCACTCTAGCCCCCCCAAACACTCATTGCCTCGCTCCCCCACATACACTCATGGCCTCATTCCCCCACACAATCACTGCCTCACTCTAGCCCCACACACGCTCAATGCCTCACTCTCCCCACACACACACTCACTGCCTCACTCTAGCCCCCCCAAACACTCACTGCCTCACTCCCCCACAGACACTCTCACTGCCTCATTCCCCCACACACTCACTGCCTCACTCTTCCCGCACGCACACTCATTGCCTCACTCTCCACCCACACACACACTCACTGCCTCACTCTCCCACACACACTCACTGCCTCACTCTCCCCCCACACACACACTCACTGCCTCACTTCCCCACACACACTCACTGCCTCACTTTCCCCATGCACACACTCACTATCTAACTCTACACCCACACACAAACGCACTGTCTCACTCCATCACACACACTTACTGCCTCACTCTAACCCCACAAGCACACTCACTGCATCATTCCCTCACACACACTCACTGCCTCACTCTAGCCCCACACACACTCTCACTGCCTCACTCCCCCCCACACACACTTTCAGCCTCACTCTAACCCCACACACACTCACTGCCTCACTCTCCCCACACACAATCACTACCTCACTCCCCCCCACACACTCACTGCCTCACTTCCCCCAACTCACTCACTGCTTCACTCTACCCCCACACACACAATCACTGCCTCACTCTACCCCCCCACACACTCACTGCCTCACTCCCCAAATACACTCACTGCATCATTCCTCTATACACACTCACTGCTTCACTCTAGCCCCACACACACACTCGCTGCCTCACTCTCCTACACACACTCACTGCCTCATTCTAGCCCCACATACACTCACTGCCTCACTCTCCCCACACATACATTCACTGCCTCAGTCTCCCCCGACACACACTCACTGCCTCACCCTCCCCACACACACACTCACTGCCTCACTCTCCCCACACACACACTCACTGCCTCACTCTCCCCACACACACACTCACTGCTCACTCACCCCCACCCACACACTCACTGCCTCACTCTACCCCCACACATACTCACTGCCTCACTCTAGACCCCCAAACACTCACTGCCTCACTCCCCCACATACACTCACTGGATCATTCCCCACACACTCACTGCCTCACTCTCCCCACACACTCACTGCCTCACTCTCCCACATACACTCACTGCCTCACTCTCCCCACACACACACTCACTGCCTCACTCCCCCACACACTCACTGCCTCGCACACCCCCACACACACTCACTACCTCACTCTTCCCCCACACACACTCGCTGCCTCACTCTCCCCACACACACACTCACTGCCTCACTCTACCCCACACACACTCACTGCCTCACTCTTCCCCCACACACACTCACTACCTCACATTCCCCACACACACAATCACTGCCTCACTTTCCCCACACTCACACTCACTACCTCACTCTACCCCACACACAGACTCACTTCCTCACTCCCCCACACACACTCATCTGCCTCACTCTAACCCCACACATACACTCACTGCCTCACTCTAACCCCACACACACTCACTGCCTCACTCTCCCCACACACACTCACTGCCTCACTCTCCCCCCACAAACACACTCACTGCCTCACTCTACCACCGAACACACACTCTCACTGCCTCACTCCCCCCCACACACACTTGCAGCCTCACTCTAACCCCACACACCCTCACTGCCTCACTCTCCCCACACACACATACAGCCTCACTCTAACCCCACACACACTCACTGCCTGACTCCCCCCCACACACTCATTTCCTCACTTTCCCCACACACACTCACTGCCTCACTCTACCCCCCCACACACTCACTGCCTCACTCCCCAAATACACTCACTGCATCATTACCTCACACACACTCACTACCTCACTCTAGCCCCACACACACACTTACTGCCTCACTCTACTCCCACACACACCCTCACTGCCTCACTCTCCGACACACGCTCACTGCCTCACTCTAGCCCCACATACACTCACTGCCTCACTCTCCCCACACATACACTTACTGCCTCACTCTCCCCCCACACACACTCACTGCCTCACTCTCCTCCCACACACACTCACGG
The DNA here is from genome assembly GCA_026770705.1 of Isurus oxyrinchus. Lineage (NCBI taxonomy): Eukaryota > Metazoa > Chordata > Chondrichthyes > Lamniformes > Lamnidae > Isurus > Isurus oxyrinchus. The sequence continues at coordinate 41,868,336 of JANJGN010000012.1, forward strand.
CCTCACTCTCCACCCCCCCACAAACTCACGGCCTCACTCCACCCCCACACACTCTCATGGCCTTACTCTGCACCCCAACACACTCACTACTCACTCTACACCCACACACACACTCACTGCCTCACGCTCCCTCCACAAACACACTCACTGCTTCACTCCCCCCCCCACACACTCTTACAGCCTCACTCTCCCCCCAAACACACTCACTGCCTCACTCTCCCACACACATTCACTGCCTCACTCTACCCCCACACACACTCGCTGCCCCACTCTACACCCGCACACACTCACTGCCTCACTCTCCCCACACACAAACTCACTGCATCATTCTACCCCCACACACACACAGCGTCACTCTACGCCCACACACACTCACTGCATCACTCCCCCACACACACACACTGCCTCACTCACCCCCACACACGCTCACTGCCTCACTCTACCCCCCACACACACTCACTGCCTCACTCTCCCTCCACACACACTCACTGCCTCACTTTCCCCCCACACACACACTCACTGCTTCATTCTCCCACGCACACTCACTTCCTCACACTCCCCCCCACACACACACTCACTGCCTCACTCTCCCCCAACACACACTCTTTGCCTCACTCTCCCCCCACACACACACTCGCTGCCTCACTCTCCACACACACACTCACTGCCTCACTCTACCACCACACACACTCACTGCCTCACTCTTCCCCACACACACTCACCGCCTCACATTCCACCCACACACACACTCACTGCCTCACTCTCGCACGCACACTCACTGCCTCACACTCCCCCCACACACACACTCACTGCCTCACTCTCCCCCAACACACACTCATTGCCTCACTCTCCCCCACACAAACACTCGCTGCCTCACTCTCCCCACACACACACTCACTGCCTCACTCTACCCCCACACACACTCACTGCCTCACTCTCCCCACAAACACACTCACTGCCTCACTCCCTCACACACACTCACTGCCTCACTGCCCCACACACGCTCACTGCCTCACTCCAGCCCCTCACACACGCTCACTGCCTCACTCTTGCCACCCCAAACACTCATTGCCTCACTCCCCCACACACACTCACAGCCTCATTCACCCACACACTCACTGCCTCACTCTCCCCACACACACACTCACTGCCTCACTCTTCCCCCACACACACTCACTGCCTGACTCTCCCCCCACACACACTCACTGCCTCACTCTAGCCCCCCCAAACACTCACTGCCTCATTCCCCCACATACACTCACTGCCTCATGCCCCCCACACACACTCACTGCCTCGTTCCCGCTACACACGCTCTTACTGCTCACTCTCCCCGCACGCACACTCACTGCCTCACTCTCCCCCCACACACACTCACTGCTCACTCTCCCCCCACACATACTCACTGTCTCATTCACCCACCCACACACACTCACTGCCTCACTTTCCCCACACACACACTCACTGCCTCACTCTACCCCCACACACACTCACTGCCTCACTCTACCCCCCCACACACACACACTGACTCACTCTAGCCCCCACACAAACTCACTGCCTCACTCTACCCCCACACACACACTCACTGCCTCACTCTTCCCCCACACACACTCACTGCCTCACTCTACCCCCACACACACTCACTGCCTCACTCTTCGCCCACACACACTCACTGCCTCACTCCCCCACACATACTCACTGCCTCTCTCTAGCCCCCCCAAACACTTACTGCCTCACTCCCCCACACATACTCACTGCCTCACTCTTGTCCCCCCCAAACACTCACTGCCTCACTGCCCCACAAACACTCACTGCCTCACTTCCCCACAGATACTCACTGCCTCACTCTCCCCCCACACACACTCACTGTCTCATTCACCCACCCACACACACTCACTGCCTCACTTTCCCCACACACACACTCACTGCCTCACTCTACCCCCACACACACACACTGCCTCACTCTAGCCCCCACACAAACTCACTGCCTCACTCTACCCCCACACACACACTCACTGCCTCACTCTTCCCCCACACACACTCACTGCCTCACTCCCCCACACATACTCACTGCCTCTCTCTAGCCCCCCCAAACACTTACTGCCTCACTCCCCCACACATACTCACTGCCTCACTCTTGTCCCCCCAAAAACTCACTGCCTCACTGCCCCACAAACACTCACTGCCGCACTCCCCCACACATACTCACTGCCTCACTCTAGCCCCCCCACACACTCACTGCCTCACTCCCCCACATACACTCACTGCATCATTCCCCCACACACTCACTACCTCACTCCCCCCACACACTCACTGCCTCACTCCCCCACGTACACTCACTGCCTCACTCCCCAAACACACACACTCACCGCTCACTCTCCCCACACACACTCACTGCCTCACTTTCCTCACACACACACTCACTGCCTCACTTTCCCCACACACACACTCACTGCCTCACTCTACTCCCACACACACACTCACTGCCTCACTCTAACCCCACACATACACTCACTGCCTCACTCTAACCCCACACACACTCACTGCATCACTCACCCCGCCACAAACACACTCTCTGCCTCACTCTACAACCGAACACACACTTACAGCCTCAATCTAACCCCACACACCCTCACTGCCTCATTCTCCCCACACACACTCACTGCCTCATTCTTCTCGCATACACACTCACTGCCTCACTCTCCACCCAAACACACTCACTGCTCACTCTCCCCACACACACTCACTGCCTCACTTTCGCCACACACACACTCACTATCTAACTCTACCCCCACACACAAACGCACTGCCTCACTCCATCACACACACTCACTGCCTCACTCTACTCCCACAAACACACTCACTGCCTCAGTCTACCACCGAACACACACTCTCACTGCCTCACTCCCCCCCACTCACACTTACAGCCTCACTCTAACCCCACACATACTCACTGCCTCACAGCCCCCACACACTCACTGCCTCACTCTCCCCACACACACTCACTGCCTCACTCTACCCGCATACACACACTCACTGCCTCACTCCCCAAATACACTCACTGCATCATTCCCTCACACACACTCACTGTCTCACTCTAGCCCCACACACACTCTCACTGCCTCACTCCACCCCACACACACTTTTAGCCTCACTCTAACCCCACACACACTCACTGCCTCACTCTCCCCACACACAATCACTGCCTCACTCCTCCCCACACACTCACTGCCTCACTCTCCCCACACACAATCACTGCCTCACTCCTCCCCACACACTCACTGCCTCACTCTACACCCACACACACAATCACTGCCTCACTCTACCCCCCCACACAGTCATTGCCTCACTCCCCAAATACACTCACTGCATCATTCCCCTACACACACTCACTGCTTCACTCTAGCCCCACACTCACTGCTTCACTCTAGCCCCACACTCACACTCACTACCTCACTCTCCTACACACACTCACTGCCTCACTCTACCCGCATACACACACTCACTGCCTCACTCCCCAAATACACTCACTGCATCATTCCCTCACACACACTCACTGCCTCACTCTAGCCCCACACACACTCTCACTGCCTCACTCCACCCCACACACACTTTCAGCCTCACTCTAACCCCACACACACTCACTGCCTCACTCTCCCCACACACAATCACTGCCTCACTCCTCCCCACACACTCACTGCCTCACTCTCCCCAACACACTCTCACTGCCTCACTCTACACCCACACACACAATCACTGCCTCACTCTAGCCCCCCACACAGTCATTGCCTCACTCCCCAAATACACTCACTGCATCATTCCCCTACACACACTCACTGCTTCACTCTAGCCCCACACTCACTGCTTCACTCTAGCCCCACACTCACACTCACTACCTCACTCTCCTACACACACTCACTGCCTCACTGTAGCCCCACATACACTCACTGCCTCACTGTCCCCACACAAACACTCACTGCCTCACTCTGCCCCGACACACACTCACTGCCACACCCTCCCCACACACACACTCACTGCATCACTCACCCCGCCACAAACACACTCTCTGCCTCACTCTACAACCGAACACACACTTACAGCCTCAATCTAACCCCACACACCCTCACTGCCTCACTCTCCCCACACACACTCACTGCCTCATTCTTCTCGCATACACACTCACTGCTTCACTCTCCACCCAAACACACTCACTGCTCACTCTCCCCACACACACTCACTGCCTCACTTTCGCCACACACACACTCACTATCTAACTCTACCCCCACACACAAACGCACTGCCTCACTCCATCACTCCATCACACACACTCACTGCCTCACTCTACTCCCACAAACACACTCACTGCCTGAATCTACCACCGAACACACACTCTCACTGCCTCACTCCCCCCCACTCACACTTACAGCCTCACTCTAACCCCACACATACTCACTGCCTCACAGCCCCCACACACTCACTGCCTCACTCTCCCCACACACACTCACTGCCTCACTCTACCCGCATACACACACTCACTGCCTCACTCCCCAAATACACTCACTGCATCATTCCCTCACACACACTCACTGCCTCACTCTAGCCCCACACACTCTCACTGCCTCACTCCACCCCACACACACTTTCAGCCTCACTCTAGCCCCCCACACAGTCATTGCCTCACTCCCCAAATACACTCACTGCATCATTCCCCTACACACACTCACTGCTTCACTCTAGCCCAACACTCACTGCTTCACTCTAGCCCCACACTCACACTCACTACCTCACTCTCCTACACACACTCACTGCCTCACTGTAGCCCCACATACACTCACTGCCTCACTGTCCCCACACAAACACTCACTGCCTCACTCTCCCCCGACACACACTCACTGCCTCACACTCCCCACACACACACTCACTGCCTCACTCTCCCCAGACAAACACTCACTGCTCACTCACCCCCACACACACTCACTGCCTCACTCTACCCCCACACATACTCACTGCCTCACTATAGCCCCCCCAAGCACTCACTGCCTCACTCTCCCCCACATACACTCACTGGATCATTCCCCCACACACTCACTGCCTCACCCTCCCCACACACACACTCACTGCCTCACTCTTTCCCACACACACTCACTGCCTCACTCTCCCCCACATACACTCACTGGATCATTCCCCCACACACTCACTGCCTCACCCTCCCCACACACACACTCACTGCTCACTCTCCCCCCACACAAACTCACTGCCTCACTCTCCCCCCCCACACACACTCACTGCCACAATCTCCCCCCACACACACACTCACTGCCTCACTCTCCCCCCCACACACACTCACTGCCTCACTTCCCCGCACACAATCACTGCCTCACTCTTCCCCCACACACACTCACTGCCTCGTTCCCGCTACACACGCTCTTACTGCTCACTCTCCCCGCACGCACACTCACTGCCTCACTCTCCCCCCACACACACTCACTGCTCACTCTCCCCCCACACATACTCACTGTCTCATTCACCCACCCACACACACTCACTGCCTCATTTTCCCCACACACACACTCACTGCCTCACTCTACCCCCACACACACTCACTGCCTCACTCTACCCCCCCACACACACACACTGACTCACTCTAGCCCCCACACAAACTCACTGCCTCACTCTACCCCCACACACACACTCACTGCCTCACTCTTCCCCCACACACACTCAGTGCCTCACTCTACCCCCACACACACTCACTGCCTCACTCTTCGCCCACACACACTCACTGACTCACTCTAGCCCCCACACAAACTCACTGCCTCACTCTACCCCCACACACACACTCACTGCCTCACTCTTCCCCCACACACACTCACTGCCTCACTCCCCCACACATACTCACTGCCTCTCTCTAGCCCGCCCAAACACTTACTGCCTCACTCCCCCACACATACTCACTGCCTCACTCTTGTCCCCCCAAACACTCACTGCCTCACTGCCCCACAAACACTCACTGCCTCACTTCCCCACACATACTCACTGCCTCACTCTTGTCCCCCCAAACACTCACTGCCTCACTGCCCCACAAACACTCACTGCCTCACTCTCCCCCCACACATACTCACTGTCTCATTCACCCACCCACACACACTCACTGCCTCACTTTCCCCACACACACACTCACTGCCTCACTCTACCCCCACACACACACACTGCCTCACTCTAGCCCCCACACAAACTCACTGCCTCACTCTACCCCCACACACAGACTCACTGCCTCACTCTTCCCCCACACACACTCACTGCCTCACTCCCCCACACATACTCACTGCCTCTCTCTAGCCCCCCCAAACACTTACTGCCTCACTCCCCCACACATACTCACTGCCTCACTCTTGTCCCCCCAAAAACTCACTGCCTCACTGCCCCACAAACACTCACTGCCTCACTCCCCCACACATACTCACTGCCTCACTCTAGCCCCCCCACACACTCACTGCCTCACTCCCCCACATAAACTCACTGCATCATTCCCCCACACACTCACTACCTCGCTCCCCCCACACACTCACTGCCTCACTCCCCCACATACACTCACTGCCTCACTCCCCAAACACACACACTCACCGCTCACTCTCCCCACACACACTCACTGCCTCACTTTCCTCACACACACACTCACTGCCTCACTTTCCCCACACACACACTCACTGCCTCACTCTACCCCCACACACACACTCACTGCCTCACTCTAACCCCACACATACACTCACTGCCTCACTCTAACCCCACACACACTCACTGCATCACTCACCCCGCCACAAACACACTCTCTGCCTCACTCTACAACCGAACACACACTTACAGCCTCAATCTAACCCCACACACCCTCACTGCCTCATTCTCCCCACACACACTCACTGCCTCATTCTTCTCGCATACACACTCACTGCCTCACTCTCCACCCAAACACACTCACTGCTCACTCTCCCCACACACACACTGCCTCACTTTCGCCACACACACACTCACTATCTAACTCTACCCCCACACACAAACGCACTGCCTCACTCCATCACACACACTCACTGCCTCACTCTACTCCCACAAACACACTCACTGCCTCAGTCTACCACCGAACACACACTCTCACTGCCTCACTCCCCCCCACTCACACTTACAGCCTCACTCTAACCCCACACATACTCACTGCCTCACAGCCCCCACACACTCACTGCCTCACTCTCCCCACACACACTCACTGCCTCACTCTACCCGCATACACACACTCACTGCCTCACTCCCCAAATACACTCACTGCATCATTCCCTCACACACACTCACTGCCTCACTCTAGCCCCACACACACTCTCACTGCCTCACTCCACCCCACACACACTTTCAGCCTCACTCTAACCCCACACACACTCACTGCCTCACTCTCCCCACACACAATCACTGCCTCACTCTTCCCCACACACTCACTGCCTCACTCTCCCCAACACACTCTCACTGCCTCACTCTACACCCACACACACAATCACTGCCTCACTCTAGCCCCCCACACAGTCATTGCCTCACTCCCCAAATACACTCACTGCATCATTCCCCTACACACTCTCACTGCCTCACTCCCCCCCACAAACACTTACAGCCTCACTCTAACCCCACACACACTCACTGCCTCACTCTCCCCCCATACACACTCACATCTCACTCTCCCCAACACACACTCACTGCCTCACTCCCCCACATACACTCACTGACTCACTCCCCCACACACACACTCACTGCTCACTCTCCCCACACACACTCACTGCCTCACTTCCCCACACACACACACTCACTGCCTAACTTTCCCCACACACACACTCACAACCTCACTCTACCCCCACACACAAACTCACTGCCTCACTCCCCCACACACACTCACTGCCTCACTCTAACCCCACACATACACTCACTGCCTCACTCTAACCCCTCACACACTCTCTGCCTCACTCTCCCCCCCACAAACACACTCACTGCCTCACTCTACCACCGAACACACACTCTCACTGCCTCACTTTCCCCACACACACACTCGCTGCCTCACTCTCCCCACACACACACTCACTGCCTCACTCTACACCCACCCACACTCTCGGCCTCACTCTCCCCACACACACACTCACTGCCTCATTCTTACCCCACACACACTCACTGCCTGACTCTCCCCTCACACACACTCACTGCCTCACTCTACACCCACCCACACTCTCGGCTCACTCTCCCCACACACACACACTCACTGCCTCATTCTTACCCCACACACACTCACTGCCTGACTCTCCCCCCACACACACTCACTGCCTCACTTTAGCCCCCCCAAACACTCATAGCCTCACTCTCCCCCACATACACTCACTGCATCATTCCCCCACACACTCACTGCCTCACTCCCCAACATACACTCACTGCCTCACTCTAGCCCCACACACACTCACTGCCTCAATCTCCCCACACACACACTCACTGCCTCACTCCCCCACACACACTCACTGCCTCACTCTCCCACACACACTCGCTGCCTCACTTCCCCACAAACACACTCACTGCCTCACTCTCCCACACACACTCACTGCCTCACTCTTCCCCCACACACACTCACTGCATCACTCTCTGCCCACACACACACTCACTGCCTCACTCTGCCCCCACAAACACATTCACTGCCACACTTCCCCACACAGACACTCACTGCCTCACTCTTGCCCCACACACACTCACTGCCTCACTTTTGCCCCACACACACTCACTGCCTCACTTTCCCCACACACACACTCGCTGCCTCACTCTCCCACACACACTCACTGCCTCACTCTCCCCCCACACACACACTCACTTCCTCACTCTTCCACACACCCTCTTTGCCTCACTCTCCTCCACACACACTCATTGCCTCACTCTCCCCCCACACACACACTCACTGCCTCACTCTCCCACACACACTCACTGCCTCACTTTCCCCACACACACACTCACTGCCTCACTCTCCCCCCACACACATTCACTGCCTCACTCTCCCACACACGCTCACTGCCTCACTTTCCCCACACACACACTCACTGCCTCACTCTACCCCCACACACACTCACTGTCTCACTCTACCCCCACACACACTCACTGCCTCACTCCCCCACACACACTCACTGTCTCACTTCCCCACACACTCACTGCCTCACTCTAGTCCCCAAACACGCTCACTGCCTCACTCTAGCCCCCACAAACACTCATTGCCTCACTCCCCCACATACACTCACTGCCTCATTCACCCACACACTCACTGCCTCACTCTCCCCACACACACACTCACTGCCTCACTCTACCCCCACACACACACTCACTGCCTCACTCTAACCCCACACATACACTCACTGCCTCACTCTAACCCCACACACACTCACTGCATCACTCACCCCGCCACAAACACACTCTCTGCCTCACTCTACAACCGAACACACACTTACAGCCTCAATCTAACCCCACACACCCTCACTGCCTCATTCTCCCCACACACACTCACTGCCTCATTCTTCTCGCATACACACTCACTGCCTCACTCTCCACCCAAACACACTCACTGCTCACTCTCCCCACACACACTCACTGCCTCACTTTCGCCACACACACACTCACTATCTAACTCTACCCCCACACACAAACGCACTGCCTCACTCCATCACACACACTCACTGCCTCACTCTACTCCCACAAACACACTCACTGCCTCAGTCTACCACCGAACACACACTCTCACTGCCTCACTCCCCCCCACTCACACTTACAGCCTCACTCTAACCCCACACATACTCACTGCCTCACAGCCCCCACACACTCACTGCCTCACTCTCCCCACACACACTCACTGCCTCACTCTACCCGCATACACACACTCACTGCCTCACTCCCCAAATACACTCACTGCATCATTCCCTCACACACACTCACTGTCTCACTCTAGCCCCACACACACTCTCACTGCCTCACTCCACCCCACACACACTTTCAGCCTCACTCTAACCCCACACACACTCACTGCCTCACTCTCCCCACACACAATCACTGCCTCACTCCTCCCCACACACTCACTGCCTCACTCTCCCCACACACAATCACTGCCTCACTCCTCCCCACACACTCACTGCCTCACTCTACACCCACACACACAATCACTGCCTCACTCTACCCCCCCACACAGTCATTGCCTCACTCCCCAAATACACTCACTGCATCATTCCCCTACACACACTCACTGCTTCACTCTAGCCCCACACTCACTGCTTCACTCTAGCCCCACACTCACACTCACTACCTCACTCTCCTACACACACTCACTGCCTCACTCTACCCGCATACACACACTCACTGCCTCACTCCCCAAATACACTCACTGCATCATTCCCCTACACACTCTCACAGCCTCACTCCCCCCCACAAACACTTACAGCCTCACTCTAACCCCACACACACTCACTGCCTCACTCTCCCCCCATACACACTCACTGCTCACTCTCCCCAACACACACTCACTGCCTCACTCCCCCACAAACACTCACTGACTCACTCCCCCACACACACACTCACTGCTCACTCTCCCCACACACACTCACTGCCTCACTTCCCCACACACACACACTCACTGCCTAACTTTCCCCACACACACACTCACAACCTCACTCTACCCCCACACACAAACTCACTGCCTCACTCCCCCACACACACTCACTGCCTCACTCTAACCCCACACATACACTCACTGCCTCACTCTAACCCCACACACACTCACTGCCTCACTCTCCCCCCCACAAACACACTCACTGCCTCACTCTATCACCGAACACACACTCTCACTGCCTCACTTTCCCCACACACACACTCGCTGCCTCACTCTCCCCACACACACACTCACTGCCTCACTCTACACCCACCCACACTCTCGGCCTCACTCTCCCCACACACACACTCACTGCCTCATTTTTACCCCACACTCACTCACTGCCTGACTCTCCCCTCACACACACTCACTGCCTCACTCTACACCCACCCACACTCTCGGCTCACTCTCCCCACACACACACACTCACTGCCTCATTCTTACCCCACACACACTCACTGCCTGACTCTCCCCCCACACACACTCACTGCCTCACTTTAGCCCCCCCAAACACTCATAGCCTCACTCTCCCCCACATACACTCACTGCATCATTCCCCCACACACTCACTGCCTCACTCCCCAACATACACTCACTGCCTCACTCTAGCCCCACACACACTCACTGCCTCAATCTCCCCACACACACACTCACTGCCTCACTCCCCCACACACACTCACTGCCTCACTCTCCCACACACACTCGCTGCCTCACTTCCCCACAAACACACTCACTGCCTCACTCTCCCACACACACTCACTGCCTCACTCTTCCCCCACACACACTCACTGCATCACTCTCTGCCCACACACACACTCACTGCCTCACTCTGCCCCCACAAACACATTCACTGCCACACTTCCCCACACAGACACTCACTGCCTCACTCTTGCCCCACACACACTCACTGCCTCACTTTTGCCCCACACACACTCACTGCCTCACTTTCCCCACACACACACTCGCTGCCTCACTCTCCCACACACACTCACTGCCTCACTCTCCCCCCACACACACACTCACTTCCTCACTCTTCCACACACCCTCTTTGCCTCACTCTCCTCCACACACACTCATTGCCTCACTCTCCCCCCACACACACACTCACTGCCTCACTCTCCCACACACACTCACTGCCTCACTTTCCCCACACACACACTCACTGCCTCACTCTCCCCCCACACACATTCACTGCCTCACTCTCCCACACACGCTCACTGCCTCACTTTCCCCACACACACACTCACTGCCTCACTCTACCCCCACACACACTCACTGTCTCACTCTACCCCCACACACACTCACTGCCTCACTCCCCCACACACACTCACTGTCTCACTTCCCCACACACTCACTGCCTCACTCTAGTCCCCAAACACGCTCACTGCCTCACTCTAGCCCCCACAAACACTCATTGCCTCACTCCCCCACATACACTCACTGCCTCATTCACCCACACACTCACTGCCTCACTCTCCCCACACACACACTCACTGCCTCACTCTACCCCCACACACACACTCACTGCCTCACTCTAACCCCACACATACACTCACTGCCTCACTCTAACCCCACACACACTCACTGCATCACTCACCCCGCCACAAACACACTCTCTGCCTCACTCTACAACCGAACACACACTTACAGCCTCAATCTAACCCCACACACCCTCACTGCCTCATTCTCCCCACACACACTCACTGCCTCATTCTTCTCGCATACACACTCACTGCCTCACTCTCCACCCAAACACACTCACTGCTCACTCTCCCCACACACACTCACTGCCTCACTTTCGCCACACACACACTCACTATCTAACTCTACCCCCACACACAAACGCACTGCCTCACTCCATCACACACACTCACTGCCTCACTCTACTCCCACAAACACACTCACTGCCTCAGTCTACCACCGAACACACACTCTCACTGCCTCACTCCCCCCCACTCACACTTACAGCCTCACTCTAACCCCACACATACTCACTGCCTCACAGCCCCCACACACTCACTGCCTCACTCTCCCCACACACACTCACTGCCTCACTCTACCCGCATACACACACTCACTGCCTCACTCCCCAAATACACTCACTGCATCATTACCTCACACACACTCACTGTCTCACTCTAGCCCCACACACACTCTCACTGCCTCACTCCACCCCACACACACTTTCAGCCTCACTCTAACCCCACACACACTCACTGCCTCACTCTCCCCACACACAATCACTGCCTCACTCCTCCCCACACACTCACTGCCTCACTCTCCCCACACACAATCACTGCCTCACTCCTCCCCACACACTCACTGCCTCACTCTACACCCACACACACAATCACTGCCTCACTCTACCCCCCCACACAGTCATTGCCTCACTCCCCAAATACACTCACTGCATCATTCCCCTACACACACTCACTGCTTCACTCTAGCCCCACACTCACTGCTTCACTCTAGCCCCACACTCACACTCACTACCTCACTCTCCTACACACACTCACTGCCTCACTCTACCCGCATACACACACTCACTGCCTCACTCCCCAAATACACTCACTGCATCATTCCCCTACACACTCTCACAGCCTCACTCCCCCCCACAAACACTTACAGCCTCACTCTAACCCCACACACACTCACTGCCTCACTCTCCCCCCATACACACTCACTGCTCACTCTCCCCAACACACACTCACTGCCTCACTCCCCCACATACACTCACTGACTCACTCCCCCACACACACACTCACTGCTCACTCTCCCCACACACACTCACTGCCTCACTTCCCCACACACACACACTCACTGCCTAACTTTCCCCACACACACACTCACAACCTCACTCTACCCCCACACACAAACTCACTGCCTCACTCCCCCACACACACTCACTGCCTCACTCTAACCCCACACATACACTCACTGCCTCACTCTAACCCCACACACACTCACTGCCTCACTCTCCCCCCCACAAACACACTCACTGCCTCACTCTATCACCGAACACACACTCTCACTGCCTCACTTTCCCCACACACACACTCGCTGCCTCACTCTCCCCACACACACACTCACTGCCTCACTCTACACCCACCCACACTCTCGGCCTCACTCTCCCCACACACACACTCACTGCCTCATTTTTACCCCACACTCACTCACTGCCTGACTCTCCCCTCACACACACTCACTGCCTCACTCTACACCCACCCACACTCTCGGCTCACTCTCCCCACACACACACACTCACTGCCTCATTCTTACCCCACACACACTCACTGCCTGACTCTCCCCCCACACACACTCACTGCCTCACTTTAGCCCCCCCAAACACTCATAGCCTCACTCTCCCCCACATACACTCACTGTATCATTCCCCCACACACTCACTGCCTCACTCCCCAACATACACTCACTGCCTCACTCTAGCCCCACACACACTCACTGCCTCAATCTCCCCACACACACACTCACTGCCTCACTCCCCCACACACACTCACTGCCTCACTCTCCCACACACACTCGCTGCCTCACTTCCCCACAAACACACTCACTGCCTCACTCTCCCACACACACTCACTGCCTCACTCTTCCCCCACACACACTCACTGCATCACTCTCTGCCCACACACACACTCACTGCCTCACTCTGCCCCCACAAACACATTCACTGCCACACTTCCCCACACAGACACTCACTGCCTCACTCTTGCCCCACACACACTCACTGCCTCACTTTTGCCCCACACACACTCACTGCCTCACTTTCCCCACACACACACTCGCTGCCTCACTCTCCCACACACACTCACTGCCTCACTCTCCCCCCACACACACACTCACTGCCTCACTCTGCCACACACCCTCTCTGCCTCACTCTCCTCCACACACACTCATTGCCTCACTCTCCCCCCACACACACACTCACTGCCTCACTCTCCCACACACACTCACTGCCTCACTTTCCCCACACACACACTCACTGCCTCACTCTCCCCCCACACACATTCACTGCCTCACTCTCCCACACACGCTCACTGCCTCACTTTCCCCACACACACACTCACTGCCTCACTCTACCCCCACACACACTCACTGTCTCACTCTACCCCCACACACACTCACTGCCTCACTCCCCCACACACACTCACTGTCTCACTTCCCCACACACACTCTCTGCCTCACTCTAGTCCCCAAACACGCTCACTGCCTCACTCTAGCCCCCACAAACACTCATTGCCTCACTCCCCCACATACACTCACTGCCTCATTCACCCACACACTCACTGCCTCACTCTCCCCACACACACACTCACTTCCTCACTCTTCCCCCACACACACTCACTGCCTGACTCTCCCCCCCCAAACACTCACTGCCTCATTCCCCCACACACTCACTGCCTCGCTCCCCCCACACACCCACTGCCTCACTCCCCCACATACACTCACTGCCTCATGCCCCCCCACACACACTCACTGCCTCGCTCCCGCTACACACTCACTCACTGCCTCACTCTCCCCCCACACATTCTCACTGACTCATTCTCCCCCCCACACACACTCACTGCCTCACTTTCCCCACACACACACTCAATACCTCACTCTACCCCCACACACACACTCACTGCCTCACTCTAGCCCCCACACACACACTCACTGCCTCATTCTTCCCCCACACACACTCACTGCCTCACTCTACCCCCACACACACTCACTGCCTCACTCTAGCCCCCCCAAACACTCACAGCCTCACTCCCCCACATACTCTCACTACCTCACTCCCCCACACATACTCACTGCCTCACTCTAGCCCCCTCCATCACTTACTGCCTCACTCCCCCACACATACTCACTGCCGCACTCTAGCCCCCCCACACACTCACTGCCTCACTCCCCCACATACACTCACTGCATCATTCCCCCACACACTCACTACCTCGCTCCCCCCACACACTCACTGCCTCACTCCCCAAACACACACACTCACCGCTCACTCTCCCCACACACACTCATTGCCTCACTTTCCTCACACACACACTCACTGCCTCACTTTCCCCACACACACTCACTGCCTCACTCTACCCCCACACACACACTCACTGCCTCACTCTAACCCCACACATACACTCACTGCCTCACTCTAACCCCACACACACTCACTGCATCACTCACCCCGCCACAAACACACTCTCTGCCTCACTCTACAACCGAACACACACTTACAGCCTCAATCTAACCCCACACACCCTCACTGCCTCACTCTCCCCACACGCACTCACTGCCTCATTCTTCTCGCATACACACTCACTGCCACACGCTCCACCCAAACACACTCACTGCTCACTCTCCCCACACACACTCACTGCCTCACTTTCGCCACACACACACTCACTATCTAACTCTACCCCCACACACAAACGCACTGCCTCACTCCATCACACACACTCACTGCCTCACTCTACTCCCACAAACACACTCACTGCCTCAGTCTACCACCGAACACACACTCTCACTGCCTCACTCCCCCCCACTCACACTTACAGCCTCACTCTAACCCCACACATACTCACTGCCTCACAGCCCCCACACACTCACTGCCTCACTCTCCCCACACACACTCACTGCCTCACTCGACCCGCATACACACACTCACTGCCTCACTCACCAAATACACTCACTGCATCATTCCCTCACACACACTCACTGCCTCACTCTAGCCCCACACACACTCTCACTGCCTCACTCCACCCCACACACACTTTCAGCCTCACTCTAACCCCACACACACTCACTGCCTCACTCTCCCCACACACAATCACTGCCTCACTCCTCCCCACACACACACTGCCTCACTCTCCCCAACACACTCTCACTGCCTCACTCTACACCCACACACACAATCACTGCCTCACTCTAGCCCCCCACACAGTCATTGCCTCACTCCCCAAATACACTCACTGCATCATTCCCCTACACACACTCACTGCTTCACTCTAGCCCAACACTCACACTCACTACCTCACTCTCCTACACACACTCACTGCCTCACTGTAGCCCCACATACACTCACTGCCTCACTGTCCCCACACAAACACTCACTGCCTCACTCTCCCCCGACACACACTCACTGCCTCACACTCCCCACACACACACTCACTGCCTCACTCTCCCCAGACAAACACTCACTGCTCACTCACCCCCACACACACTCACTGCCTCACTCTACCCCCACACATACTCACTGCCTCACTATAGCCCCCCCAAACACTCACTGCCTCACTCTCCCCCACATACACTCACTGGATCATTCCCCCACACACTCACTGCCTCACCCTCCCCACACACACACTCACTGCCTCACTCTTTCCCACACACACTCACTGCCTCACACTCCCCACACACACACTCACTGCTCACTCTCCCCCCACACAAACTCACTGCCTCACTCTCCCCCCACACACACACTCACTGCCTCACTCTTCCCCCACACACACTCACTGCCACAATCTCCCCCCACACACACACTCACTGCCTCACTCTCCCCCCCACACACACTCACTGCCTCACTTCCCCGCACACAATCACTGCCTCACTCTTCCCCCACACACACTCACTGCCTCACTCTAGCCCCCCCACACACACTCACTGCCTCACTCTCCAACACACACTCACTGTCTCACTCTAACCCCACACACACTCACTACCTCACTCGCCCACACACACTCACTACCTCACTCTCCAGCCACACACACTCATTGCCTCACTCTCCCCCCACACACACACTCACTGCCTCACTCTCCCCACACACACACTCACTGCCTCACTCTCCCCACACACACACTCACTGCCTCACTCTCCCCACACACACACTCACTGTCTCACTCTAACCCCACACACACTCACTGCCTCATTCTCCACCCACACACACTCATTGCCTCACTCTCCCCCCACACACACACTCACTGCCTCACTCTCCCACACACACTCACTGCCTCACTTTCCCCACACACACACTCGCTGCCTCACTCTCCACACACACACACTCACTGCCTCACTCTCCCCACACACACACTCACTGCCTGACTCTCCCCCCACACACACTCACTGCTCACTCTCCCCACACACACACTCACTGCCTCACTCTAACCCCTCACACACTCACTGCCTCACTCGCCCACACACACTCACTGCCTCACTCTTCCCCCACACACACTCCCTGCCTCACTCTCCCCCCACACACACACTCACTGCCTCACTTTCCCCACACACACACTCACTGCCTCACTCTCCAACACACACTCACTGTCTCACTCTAACCCCACACACACTCACTGCCTCACTCTAGCCCCCCACACAGTCATTGCCTCACTCCCCAAATACACTCACTGCATCATTCCCCTACACACACTCACTGCTTCACTCTAGCCCAACACTCACTGCTTCACTCTAGCCCAACACTCACACTCACTACCTCACTCTCCTACACACACTCACTGCCTCACTGTAGCCCCACATACACTCACTGCCTCACTGTCCCCACACAAACACTCACTGCCTCACTCTCCCCCGACACACACTCACTGCCTCACACTCCCCACACACACACTCACTGCCTCACTCTCCCCAGACAAACACTCACTGCTCACTCACCCCCACACACACTCACTGCCTCACTCTACCCCCACACATACTCACTGCCTCACTATAGCCCCCCCAAACACTCACTGCCTCACTCTCCCCCACATACACTCACTGGATCATTCCCCCACACACTCACTGCCTCACCCTCCCCACACACACACTCACTGCCTCACTCTTTCCCACACACACTCACTGCCTCACACTCCCCACACACACACTCACTGCTCACTCTCCCCCCACACAAACTCACTGCCTCACTCTCCCCCCACACACACACTCACTGCCTCACTCTTCCCCCACACACACTCACTGCCACAATCTCCCCCCACACACACACTCACTGCCTCACTCTCCCCCCCACACACACTCACTGCCTCACTTCCCCGCACACAATCACTGCCTCACTCTTCCCCCACACACACTCACTGCCTCACTCTAGCCCCCCCACACACACTCACTGCCTCACTCTCCAACACACACTCACTGTCTCACTCTAACCCCACACACACTCACTACCTCACTCGCCCACACACACTCACTACCTCACTCTCCAGCCACACACACTCATTGCCTCACTCTCCCCCCACACACACACTCACTGCCTCACTCTCCCCACACACACACTCACTGCCTCACTCTCCCCACACACACACTCACTGCCTCACTCTCCCCACACACACACTCACTGTCTCACTCTAACCCCACACACACTCACTGCCTCACTCTCCACCCACACACACTCATTGCCTCACTCTCCCCCCACACACACACTCACTGCCTCACTCTCCCACACACACTCACTGCCTCACTTTCCCCACAGACACACTCGCTGCCTCACTCTCCACACACACACACTCACTGCCTCACTCTCCCCACACACACACTCACTGCCTGACTCTCCCCCCACACACACTCACTGCTCACTCTCCCCACACACACACTCACTGCCTCACTCTAACCCCACACACACTCACTGCCTCACTCGCCCACACACACTCACTGCCTCACTCTTCCCCCACACACACTCACTGCCTCACTCTCCCCCCACACACACACTCACTGCCTCACTTTCCCCACACACACACTCACTGCCTCACTCTCCAACACACACTCACTGTCTCATTCTAACCCCACACACACTCACTGCCTCACTCGCCCACACACACTCACTGCCTCACTCTCCACCCACGCACACTCATTGCCTCACTCTCCCCCCACACACACACTCACTGCCTCACTCTCCCACGCACACTCACTGCCTCACTTTCCCCACACACACACTCGCTGCCTCACTCTCCCCACACACACACTCACTGCCTCACTCTTACCCCACACACACTCACTGCCTGACTCTCCCCCACACACACTCACTGCCTCACTCTAGCCCTCCCAAACACTCACTGCCTCACGCTCCCACACATACACTCACTACATCATTCCCCCACACACTCACTGCCTACTCCCCCAGATACACTCACTGCCTCATGCCCCCCACACACACTCACTGCCTCGCTCCCGCTACGCACTCACTCACTGCTCACTCTCCCCCCACACACACTCACTGCCTCACTCTCACCCCACACACACTCAATGCTCACTCTCCCCCCACACATACTCACTGTCACATTCTCCCCCCCACACACACTCTCTGCCTCACTCTCCCCACTACAAACACACTCACTGCCTCACTCTACCACCGAACACACATACTCACTGCCTCACTCTAGCCCCCCCAAACACTCACTGCCTCACTCCCCCACACATACTCACTGCCTCACTCTCCCCCCATACACACTCACTGCTCACTCTCCCCAACACACACTCACTGCCTCACGCCCCCACATACACTCACTGACTCACTCCCCCACACACACACTCACTGCCTCACTCCCCCACACACACATTCACTGCTCACTCTCCCCACACACACTCACTGCCTAACTTTCCCCACACACACACTCACAACCTCACTCTACCCCCACACACAAACTCACTGCCTCACTCCCCCACACAACTCACTGCCTCACTCTAACCCCACACATACACTCACTGCCTCACTCTAACCCCACACACACTCACTGCCTCACTCTCCCCCCCACAAACACACTCACTGCCTCACTCTACCACCGAACACACACTCTCACTGCCTCACTTTCCCCACACACACACTCGCCGCCTCACTCTCCCCACACACACACTCACTGCCTCACTCTACACCCACCCACACTCTCGGCCTCACTCTCCCCACACACACACTCACTGCCTCATTCTTACCCCACACACACTCACTGCCTGACTCTCCCCTCACACACACTCACTGCCTCACTCTACACCCACCCACACTCTCGGCTCACTCTCCCCACACACACACTCACTGCCTCATTCTTACCCCACACACACTCACTGCCTGACTCTCCCCCCACACACACTCACTGCCTCACTCTAGCCCCCCCAAACACTCACAGCCTCACTCTCCCCCACATACACTCACTGCATCATTCCCCCACACACTCACTGCCTCACTCCCCAACATACACTCACTGCCTCATGTCCCCACACACACACTCACTGCCTTGCTCCCGCTACACACTCACTTACTGCTCACTCTCTGCCCACACACACTCACTGCCTCACTCTCCCCACACACACACTCAATGCTCACTCTCCCCCCACACACACTCACTGTCACATTCTCCCCCCCACACACACTCACTGCCTCACTCTCCCCGCTACAAACACACTCACTGCCTCACTCTACCACCGAACACACATACTCACTGTCTCACTCTAGCCCCCCCAAACACTCACTGCCTCACTCCCCCACACATACTCACTGCCTCACTCTTGCCCCCCCAAACACTCACTGCCTCACTCCCCCACACACACTCACTGCCTCACTCCCCCACATACTCACTGCCTCACTCTAGCACCGCCACACACTCACTGCCTCACTCCCCCACATACACTCACTGCATCATTCCCCCACATACTCACTGCCTCACTCCCCAACATACACTCACTGCCTCATGCCCACACACACACTCACTGCCTCGCTCCCGCTACACACTCACTCACTGCTCACTCTCTCCCCACACACACTCACTGCCTCACTCTCACCCCACACACACTCAATGCTCACTCTCCCCCCACACATACTCACTGTCACATTCTCCCCCCCACACACACTCACTGCCTCACTCTCCCCGCTACAAACACACTCACTGCCTCACTCTACCACCGAACACACATACTCACTGTCTCACTCAAGCCCCCCCAAACACTCACTGCCTCACTCCCCCACACATACTCACTGCCTCACTCTTGCCCCCCCAAACACTCACTGCCTCACTCCCCCACACACACTCACTACCTCACTCCCCCACATACTCACTGCCTCACTCTAGCACCGCCACACACTCACTGCCTCACTCCCCCACATACACTCACTGCATCATTCCCCCACACACACACTCACTGCTCACTCTCCCCACACACACTCACTCACTGCCTAACTTTCCCCACACACACACTCACTACCTCACTCTACCCCCACACACAAACTCACTGCCTCACTCGCCCACACATACTCACTGCCTCACTCTAACCCCACACATACACTCACTACCTCACTCTAACCCCACACACACTCACTGCCTCACTCTCCCCCCCACAAACACACTCACTGCCTCACTCTACCGCCGAACACACACTCTCACTGCCTTACTCCCCCCCACAAACACTCACTGCCTCACTCTTCCCCCACAAAAACTCACTGTCTCACTTTCCCCACACACACACTCACTGCCTCACTCTCCCACACACACTCACTGCCTCACTCTCCCCCCACACACAAACTCACTGCCTCACTCTCCCACACACACTCACTGCCTCACTTCCCCACACACACACTCACTGCCTCACTCTACCACCGAACACACATACTCACTGCCTCACTCCCCAACATACACTCACTGCCTCAGGTCCCCACACACACACTCACTGCCTCGCTCCCGCTACACACTCACTTACTGCTCACTCTCTGCCCACACACACTCACTGCCTCACTCTCCCCACACACACACTCAATGCTCACTCTCCCCCCACACACACTCACTGTCACATTCTCCCCCCCACACACACTCACTGCCTCACTCTCCCCGCTACAAACACACTCACTGCCTCACTCTACCACCGAACACACATACTCACTGTCTCACTCTAGCCCCCACAAACACTCACTGCCTCACTCCCCCACACATACTCACTGCCTCACTCTTGCCCCCCCAAACACTCACTGCCTCACTCCCCCACACACACTCACTGCCTCACTCCCCCACATACTCACTGCCTCACTCTAGCACCGCCACACACTCACTGCCTCATTCCCCCACATACACTCACTGCATCATTCCCCCACACACTCACTGCCTCACTCCCCAACATACACTCACTGCCTCATGCCCCCACACACACACTCACTGCCTCGCTCCCGCTACACACTCACTCACTGCTCACTCTCTCCCCACACACACTCACTGCCTCACTCTCACCCCACACACACTCAATGCTCACTCTCCCCCCACACATACTCACTGTCACATTCTCCCCTCCACACACACTCACTGCCTCACTCTCCCCGCTACAAACACACTCACTGCCTCACTCTACCACCGAACACACATACTCACTGTCTCACTCAAGCCCCCCCAAACACTCACTGCCTCACTCCCCCACACATACTCACTGCCTCACTCTTGCCCCCCCAAACACTCACTGCCTCACTCCCCCACACACACTCACTACCTCACTCCCCCACATACTCACTGCCTCACTCTAGCACCGCCACACACTCACTGCCTCACTCCCCCACATACACTCACTGCATCATTCCCCCACACACACAATACCTCACTCCCCCCCACAAACTCACTGCCTCACTCCCCCACATACACTCACTGCCTCACTCCCCCACATACACACTCACTGCTCACTCTCCCCACACACACTCACTCACTGCCTAACTTTCCCCACACACACACTCACTACCTCACTCTACCCCCACACACAAACTCACTGCCTCACTCGCCCACACATACTCACTGCCTCACTCTAACCCCACACATACACTCACTACCTCACTCTAACCCCACACACACTCACTGCCTCAATCTCCCCACACACACACTCACTGCCTCACTCCCCCACACACACTCACTGCCTCACTCTCCCACACACACTCGCTGCCTCACTTCCCCACAAACACACTCACTGCCTCACTCTTCCCCCACACACACTCACTGCATCACTCTCTGCCCACACACACACTCACTGCCTCACTCTGCCCCCACAAACACATTCACTGCCACACTTCCCCACACAGACACTCACTGCCTCACTCTTGCCCCACACACACTCACTGCCTCACTTTTGCCCCACACACACTCACTGCCTCACTTTCCCCACACACACACTCGCTGCCTCACTCTCCCACACACACTCACTGCCTCACTCTCCCCCCACACACACACTCACTGCCTCACTCTGCCACACACCCTCTCTGCCTCACTCTCCTCCACACACACTCATTGCCTCACTCTCCCCCCACACACACACTCACTGCCTCACTCTCCCACACACACTCACTGCCTCACTTTCCCCACACACACACTCACTGCCTCACTCTCCCCCCACACACATTCACTGCCTCACTCTCCCACACACGCTCACTGCCTCACTTTCCCCACACACACACTCACTGCCTCACTCTACCCCCACACACACTCACTGTCTCACTCTACCCCCACACACACTCACTGCCTCACTCCCCCACACACACTCACTGTCTCACTTCCCCACACACACTCTCTGCCTCACTCTAGTCCCCAAACACGCTCACTGCCTCACTCTAGCCCCCACAAACACTCATTGCCTCACTCCCCCACATACACTCACTGCCTCATTCACCCACACACTCACTGCCTCACTCTCCCCACACACACACTCACTTCCTCACTCTTCCCCCACACACACTCACTGCCTGACTCTCCCCCCCCAAACACTCACTGCCTCATTCCCCCACACACTCACTGCCTCGCTCCCCCCACACACCCACTGCCTCACTCCCCCACATACACTCACTGCCTCATGCCCCCCCACACACACTCACTGCCTCGCTCCCGCTACACACTCACTCACTGCCTCACTCTCCCCCCACACATTCTCACTGACTCATTCTCCCCCCCACACACACTCACTGCCTCACTTTCCCCACACACACACTCAATACCTCACTCTACCCCCACACACACACTCACTGCCTCACTCTAGCCCCCACACACACACTCACTGCCTCATTCTTCCCCCACACACACTCACTGCCTCACTCTACCCCCACACACACTCACTGCCTCACTCTAGCCCCCCCAAACACTCACAGCCTCACTCCCCCACATACTCTCACTACCTCACTCCCCCACACATACTCACTGCCTCACTCTAGCCCCCTCCATCACTTACTGCCTCACTCCCCCACACATACTCACTGCCGCACTCTAGCCCCCCCACACACTCACTGCCTCACTCCCCCACATACACTCACTGCATCATTCCCCCACACACTCACTACCTCGCTCCCCCCACACACTCACTGCCTCACTCCCCAAACACACACACTCACCGCTCACTCTCCCCACACACACTCATTGCCTCACTTTCCTCACACACACACTCACTGCCTCACTTTCCCCACACACACTCACTGCCTCACTCTACCCCCACACACACACTCACTGCCTCACTCTAACCCCACACATACACTCACTGCCTCACTCTAACCCCACACACACTCACTGCATCACTCACCCCGCCACAAACACACTCTCTGCCTCACTCTACAACCGAACACACACTTACAGCCTCAGTCTAACCCCACACACCCTCACTGCCTCACTCTCCCCACACGCACTCACTGCCTCATTCTTCTCGCATACACACTCACTGCCACACGCTCCACCCAAACACACTCACTGCTCACTCTCCCCACACACACTCACTGCCTCACTTTCGCCACACACACACTCACTATCTAACTCTACCCCCACACACAAACGCACTGCCTCACTCCATCACACACACTCACTGCCTCACTCTACTCCCACAAACACACTCACTGCCTCAGTCTACCACCGAACACACACTCTCACTGCCTCACTCCCCCCCACTCACACTTACAGCCTCACTCTAACCCCACACATACTCACTGCCTCACAGCCCCCACACACTCACTGCCTCACTCTCCCCACACACACTCACTGCCTCACTCGACCCGCATACACACACTCACTGCCTCACTCACCAAATACACTCACTGCATCATTCCCTCACACACACTCACTGCCTCACTCTAGCCCCACACACACTCTCACTGCCTCACTCCACCCCACACACACTTTCAGCCTCACTCTAACCCCACACACACTCACTGCCTCACTCTCCCCACACACAATCACTGCCTCACTCCTCCCCACACACACACTGCCTCACTCTCCCCAACACACTCTCACTGCCTCACTCTACACCCACACACACAATCACTGCCTCACTCTAGCCCCCCACACAGTCATTGCCTCACTCCCCAAATACACTCACTGCATCATTCCCCTACACACACTCACTGCTTCACTCTAGCCCAACACTCACACTCACTACCTCACTCTCCTACACACACTCACTGCCTCACTGTAGCCCCACATACACTCACTGCCTCACTGTCCCCACACAAACACTCACTGCCTCACTCTCCCCCGACACACACTCACTGCCTCACACTCCCCACACACACACTCACTGCCTCACTCTCCCCAGACAAACACTCACTGCTCACTCACCCCCACACACACTCACTGCCTCACTCTACCCCCACACATACTCACTGCCTCACTATAGCCCCCCCAAACACTCACTGCCTCACTCTCCCCCACATACACTCACTGGATCATTCCCCCACACACTCACTGCCTCACCCTCCCCACACACACACTCACTGCCTCACTCTTTCCCACACACACTCACTGCCTCACACTCCCCACACACACACTCACTGCTCACTCTCCCCCCACACAAACTCACTGCCTCACTCTCCCCCCACACACACACTCACTGCCTCACTCTTCCCCCACACACACTCACTGCCACAATCTCCCCCCACACACACACTCACTGCCTCACTCTCCCCCCCACACACACTCACTGCCTCACTTCCCCGCACACAATCACTGCCTCACTCTTCCCCCACACACACTCACTGCCTCACTCTAGCCCCCCCACACACACTCACTGCCTCACTCTCCAACACACACTCACTGTCTCACTCTAACCCCACACACACTCACTACCTCACTCGCCCACACACACTCACTACCTCACTCTCCAGCCACACACACTCATTGCCTCACTCTCCCCCCACACACACACTCACTGCCTCACTCTCCCCACACACACACTCACTGCCTCACTCTCCCCACACACACACTCACTGCCTCACTCTCCCCACACACACACTCACTGTCTCACTCTAACCCCACACACACTCACTGCCTCATTCTCCACCCACACACACTCATTGCCTCACTCTCCCCCCACACACACACTCACTGCCTCACTCTCCCACACACACTCACTGCCTCACTTTCCCCACACACACACTCGCTGCCTCACTCTCCACACACACACACTCACTGCCTCACTCTCCCCACACACACACTCACTGCCTGACTCTCCCCCCACACACACTCACTGCTCACTCTCCCCACACACACACTCACTGCCTCACTCTAACCCCTCACACACTCACTGCCTCACTCGCCCACACACACTCACTGCCTCACTCTTCCCCCACACACACTCCCTGCCTCACTCTCCCCCCACACACACACTCACTGCCTCACTTTCCCCACACACACACTCACTGCCTCACTCTCCAACACACACTCACTGTCTCACTCTAACCCCACACACACTCACTGCCTCACTCTAGCCCCCCACACAGTCATTGCCTCACTCCCCAAATACACTCACTGCATCATTCCCCTACACACACTCACTGCTTCACTCTAGCCCAACACTCACTGCTTCACTCTAGCCCCACACTCACACTCACTACCTCACTCTCCTACACACACTCACTGCCTCACTGTAGCCCCACATACACTCACTGCCTCACTGTCCCCACACAAACACTCACTGCCTCACTCTCCCCCGACACACACTCACTGCCTCACACTCCCCACACACACACTCACTGCCTCACTCTCCCCAGACAAACACTCACTGCTCACTCACCCCCACATACACTCACTGCCTCACTCTACCCCCACACATACTCACTGCCTCACTATAGCCCCCCCAAACACTCACTGCCTCACTCTCCCCCACATACACTCACTGGATCATTCCCCCACACACTCACTGCCTCACCCTCCCCACACACACACTCACTGCCTCACTCTTTCCCACACACACTCACTGCCTCACACTCCCCACACACACACTCACTGCTCACTCTCCCCCCACACAAACTCACTGCCTCACTCTCCCCCCACACACACACTCACTGCCTCACTCTTCCCCCACACACACTCACTGCCACAATCTCCCCCCACACACACACTCACTGCCTCACTCTCCCCCCCACACACACTCACTGCCTCACTTCCCCGCACACAATCACTGCCTCACTCTTCCCCCACACACACTCACTGCCTCACTCTAGCCCCCCCACACACACTCACTGCCTCACTCTCCAACACACACTCACTGTCTCACTCTAACCCCACACACACTCACTACCTCACTCGCCCACACACACTCACTACCTCACTCTCCAGCCACACACACTCATTGCCTCACTCTCCCCCCACACACACACTCACTGCCTCACTCTCCCCACACACACACTCACTGCCTCACTCTCCCCACACACACACTCACTGCCTCACTCTCCCCACACACACACTCACTGTCTCACTCTAACCCCACACACACTCACTGCCTCACTCTCCACCCACACACACTCATTGCCTCACTCTCCCCCCACACACACACTCACTGCCTCACTCTCCCACACACACTCACTGCCTCACTTTCCCCACAGACACACTCGCTGCCTCACTCTCCACACACACACACTCACTGCCTCACTCTCCCCACACACACACTCACTGCCTGACTCTCCCCCCACACACACTCACTGCTCACTCTCCCCACACACACACTCACTGCCTCACTCTAACCCCACACACACTCACTGCCTCACTCGCCCACACACACTCACTGCCTCACTCTTCCCCCACACACACTCACTGCCTCACTCTCCCCCCACACACACACTCACTGCCTCACTTTCCCCACACACACACTCACTGCCTCACTCTCCAACACACACTCACTGTCTCATTCTAACCCCACACACACTCACTGCCTCACTCGCCCACACACACTCACTGCCTCACTCTCCACCCACGCACACTCATTGCCTCACTCTCCCCCCACACACACACTCACTGCCTCACTCTCCCACACACACTCACTGCCTCACTTTCCCCACACACACACTCGCTGCCTCACTCTCCCCACACACACACTCACTGCCTCACTCTTACCCCACACACACTCACTGCCTGACTCTCCCCCACACACACTCACTGCCTCACTCTAGCCCTCCCAAACACTCACTGCCTCACGCTCCCACACATACACTCACTACATCATTCCCCCACACACTCACTGCCTACTCCCCCAGATACACTCACTGCCTCATGCCCCCCACACACACTCACTGCCTCGCTCCCGCTACGCACTCACTCACTGCTCACTCTCCCCCCACACACACTCACTGCCTCACTCTCACCCCACACACACTCAATGCTCACTCTCCCCCCACACATACTCACTGTCACATTCTCCCCCCCACACACACTCTCTGCCTCACTCTCCCCACTACAAACACACTCACTGCCTCACTCTACCACCGAACACACATACTCACTGCCTCACTCTAGCCCCCCCAAACACTCACTGCCTCACTCCCCCACACATACTCACTGCCTCACTCTCCCCCCATACACACTCACTGCTCACTCTCCCCAACACACACTCACTGCCTCACGCCCCCACATACACTCACTGACTCACTCCCCCACACACACACTCACTGCCTCACTCCCCCACACACACATTCACTGCTCACTCTCCCCACACACACTCACTGCCTAACTTTCCCCACACACACACTCACAACCTCACTCTACCCCCACACACAAACTCACTGCCTCACTCCCCCACACAACTCACTGCCTCACTCTAACCCCACACATACACTCACTGCCTCACTCTAACCCCACACACACTCACTGCCTCACTCTACCCCCCACAAACACACTCACTGCCTCACTCTACCACCGAACACACACTCTCACTGCCTCACTTTCCCCACACACACACTCGCCGCCTCACTCTCCCCACACACACACTCACTGCCTCACTCTACACCCACCCACACTCTCGGCCTCACTCTCCCCACACACACACTCACTGCCTCATTCTTACCCCACACACACTCACTGCCTGACTCTCCCCTCACACACACTCACTGCCTCACTCTACACCCACCCACACTCTCGGCTCACTCTCCCCACACACACACTCACTGCCTCATTCTTACCCCACACACACTCACTGCCTGACTCTCCCCCCACACACACTCACTGCCTCACTCTAGCCCCCCCAAACACTCACAGCCTCACTCTCCCCCACATACACTCACTGCATCATTCCCCCACACACTCACTGCCTCACTCCCCAACATACACTCACTGCCTCATGTCCCCACACACACACTCACTGCCTTGCTCCCGCTACACACTCACTTACTGCTCACTCTCTGCCCACACACACTCACTGCCTCACTCTCCCCACACACACACTCAATGCTCACTCTCCCCCCACACACACTCACTGTCACATTCTCCCCCCCACACACACTCACTGCCTCACTCTCCCCGCTACAAACACACTCACTGCCTCACTCTACCACCGAACACACATACTCACTGTCTCACTCTAGCCCCCCCAAACACTCACTGCCTCACTCCCCCACACATACTCACTGCCTCACTCTTGCCCCCCCAAACACTCACTGCCTCACTCCCCCACACACACTCACTGCCTCACTCCCCCACATACTCACTGCCTCACTCTAGCACCGCCACACACTCACTGCCTCACTCCCCCACATACACTCACTGCATCATTCCCCCACATACTCACTGCCTCACTCCCCAACATACACTCACTGCCTCATGCCCACACACACACTCACTGCCTCGCTCCCGCTACACACTCACTCACTGCTCACTCTCTCCCCACACACACTCACTGCCTCACTCTCACCCCACACACACTCAATGCTCACTCTCCCCCCACACATACTCACTGTCACATTCTCCCCCCCACACACACTCACTGCCTCACTCTCCCCGCTACAAACACACTCACTGCCTCACTCTACCACCGAACACACATACTCACTGTCTCACTCAAGCCCCCCCAAACACTCACTGCCTCACTCCCCCACACATACTCACTGCCTCACTCTTGCCCCCCCAAACACTCACTGCCTCACTCCCCCACACACACTCACTACCTCACTCCCCCACATACTCACTGCCTCACTCTAGCACCGCCACACACTCACTGCCTCACTCCCCCACATACACTCACTGCATCATTCCCCCACACACACACTCACTGCTCACTCTCCCCACACACACTCACTCACTGCCTAACTTTCCCCACACACACACTCACTACCTCACTCTACCCCCACACACAAACTCACTGCCTCACTCGCCCACACATACTCACTGCCTCACTCTAACCCCACACATACACTCACTACCTCACTCTAACCCCACACACACTCACTGCCTCACTCTCCCCCCCACAAACACACTCACTGCCTCACTCTACCGCCGAACACACACTCTCACTGCCTTACTCCCCCCCACAAACACTCACTGCCTCACTCTTCCCCCACAAAAACTCACTGTCTCACTTTCCCCACACACACACTCACTGCCTCACTCTCCCACACACACTCACTGCCTCACTCTCCCCCCACACACAAACTCACTGCCTCACTCTCCCACACACACTCACTGCCTCACTTCCCCACACACACACTCACTGCCTCACTCTACCACCGAACACACATACTCACTGCCTCACTCCCCAACATACACTCACTGCCTCAGGTCCCCACACACACACTCACTGCCTCGCTCCCGCTACACACTCACTTACTGCTCACTCTCTGCCCACACACACTCACTGCCTCACTCTCCCCACACACACACTCAATGCTCACTCTCCCCCCACACACACTCACTGTCACATTCTCCCCCCCACACACACTCACTGCCTCACTCTCCCCGCTACAAACACACTCACTGCCTCACTCTACCACCGAACACACATACTCACTGTCTCACTCTAGCCCCCACAAACACTCACTGCCTCACTCCCCCACACATACTCACTGCCTCACTCTTGCCCCCCCAAACACTCACTGCCTCACTCCCCCACACACACTCACTGCCTCACTCCCCCACATACTCACTGCCTCACTCTAGCACCGCCACACACTCACTGCCTCATTCCCCCACATACACTCACTGCATCATTCCCCCACACACTCACTGCCTCACTCCCCAACATACACTCACTGCCTCATGCCCCCACACACACACTCACTGCCTCGCTCCCGCTACACACTCACTCACTGCTCACTCTCTCCCCACACACACTCACTGCCTCACTCTCACCCCACACACACTCAATGCTCACTCTCCCCCCACACATACTCACTGTCACATTCTCCCCTCCACACACACTCACTGCCTCACTCTCCCCGCTACAAACACACTCACTGCCTCACTCTACCACCGAACACACATACTCACTGTCTCACTCAAGCCCCCCCAAACACTCACTGCCTCACTCCCCCACACATACTCACTGCCTCACTCTTGCCCCCCCAAACACTCACTGCCTCACTCCCCCACACACACTCACTACCTCACTCCCCCACATACTCACTGCCTCACTCTAGCACCGCCACACACTCACTGCCTCACTCCCCCACATACACTCACTGCATCATTCCCCCACACACACAATACCTCACTCCCCCCCACAAACTCACTGCCTCACTCCCCCACATACACTCACTGCCTCACTCCCCCACATACACACTCACTGCTCACTCTCCCCACACACACTCACTCACTGCCTAACTTTCCCCACACACACACTCACTACCTCACTCTACCCCCACACACAAACTCACTGCCTCACTCGCCCACACATACTCACTGCCTCACTCTAACCCCACACATACACTCACTACCTCACTCTAACCCCACACACACTCACTGCCTCACTCTACCGCCGAACACACACTCTCACTGCCTTACTCCCCCCCACAAACACTCACTGCCTCACTCTTCCCCCACAAAAACTCACTGTCTCACTTTCCCCACACACACACTCACTGCCTCACTCTCCCACACACACTCACTGCCTCACTCTCCCCCCACACACAAACTCACTGCCTCACTCTCCCACACACACTCACTGCCTCACTTCCCCACACACACACTCACTGCCTCACTCTACCACCGAACACACATACTCACTGCCTCACTCTTGCCCCACACACACTCTCACTGCCTCACTCCCCCCCACACACACTTACAACCTCACTCTAACCCCACACACACTCACTGCCTCTCTCTCCCCACACATACACTCACTGCCTCAGTCTCCCCCGATACACACTCACGGACTCACTCTCCCCACACACACTCACTGCCTCACTCTTCCACCACACACACACTCACTGCCTCACTCTACCCCCCACACACTCACTGCCTCACTCCCCAAATACACTCACCGCGTCATTCCGTCACACACACTCACTGCCTCACTCTAGCCCCACACTCAAACTCAGTGCCTCACTCTCCTACACACACTCACTGCCTCACTCCAGCCCCACATACACTCACTGCCTCACTCTCCCCACACATGCACTCACTGCCTCAGTCTCCCCCGATACACACTCACGGACTCACTCTCCCCACAAACACACTCACTGCCTCATTCTCCACCCTCCCACACACTCACGGCCTCACTCTCCACCCCCACACACTCACTGCATCACTCTAACCCCACACACACTCACTGCCTCTCTCTCCCCACACACACTCACTGCCTCACTCCCCCCCACACACTCACTGCCTCACTCTCCCCACACACACTCACTGCCTCACTCTACCACCACACACACACTCACTGCCTCCCTCTCCCCCACACACTCACTGCCTCACTCTTCCCCCACACACACTCATTGCCTCTCTCTCCCCCCACACACACACTCACTGCCTCACTCTCCCACACACACTCACTTCCTCACTCTCCCCCCACACACACACTCACTGCCTCACTTCCCCACATACACTCACAGCCTCACTCTCCCCACACACACACTCACTGCCTCACTTCCCCACATACACTCACAGCCTCACTCTCCCCACACACACACACTCACTGCCTCACTCCCCCACACACTCACTGCCTCGGTCCCCCCCACACACTCACTGCCTCTTTCCCCCACATACAGTCACTGCCTCATTACCCCACATACTCACTGCCTCACTCTCCCGCACACACTCACTGCCTCACTCTCCCCCCACACACTCACTGCCTCACTCTTCCCCCACACACACTCACTGCATCACTCTCTGCCCACACACACACTCACTGCCTCACTCTCCCCCCACAAACACATTCACTGCCACACTTCCCCACACAGACACTCACTGCCTCACTCTTGCCCCACACACACTCACTGCCTCACTCTTGCCCCACACACACTCACTGCCTCACTTTCCCCACACACACACTCACTGCCTCACTCTCCCACTCACACTCACTGCCTCACTCTCCCCCCACACACACACTCACTGCCTCACTCTGCCACACACCCTCTCTGCCTCACTCTCCTCCACACACACTCATTGCCTCACTCTCCCCCCACACACACACTCACTGCCTCACTCTCCCACACACACTCACTGCCTCACTTTCCCCATACACACACTCACTGCCTCACTCTCCCCCCCCACACATTCACTGCCTCACTCTCCCACACACACTCACTGCCTCACTCTCCCCACACACACACTCACTGCCTCACTCTACACCCACACACACTCATTGCCTCACTCCCCCACATACACTCACTGCCTCATTCACCCACACACTCACTGCCTCACTCTCCCCACACACACACTCACTGCCTCACTCTCCCCACACACACACTCACTGCCTCACTCTAGCCCCCACAAACACTCATTGCCTCACTCCCCCACATACACTCACTGCCTCATTCACCCACACACTCACTGCCTCACTCTCCCCACACACACACTCACTGCCTCACTCTTCCCCCACACACACTCACTGCCTCATTCCCCCACATACACTCACTGCATCATTCCCCCACACACTCACTGCCTCTCTCCCCCCACACACTCACTGCCTCGCTCCCCCCACACACCCACTGCCTCACTCCCCCACATACACTCACTGCCTCATGCCCCCCCACACACACTCACTGCATCGCTCCCGCTACACACTCACTCACTGCTCACTCACCCCCACAAATACTCACTGCTCACTCTCCCCCCACACATTCTCACTGACTCATTCTCCCCCCCACACACACTCACTGCCTCACTTTCCCCACACACACACTCACTACCTCACTCTACCCCCACACACACTCACTGCCTCACTCTCCCCCCACACACACACTCACTACCTCACTCTACCCCCACACACACACTCACTGCCTCACTCTTTCCCCACACACACTCACTGCCTCACTTTCCCCACACACACACTCACTACCTCACTCTACCCCCACACACACACTCACTGCCTCACTTTCCCCACACACACACTCACTACCTCACTCTACCCCCACACACACACTCACTGCCTCACTCTTTCCCCACACACACTCACTGCCTCACTCTAGCCCCCCCAAACACTCACAGCCTCACTCCCCCACATACTCTCACTACCTCACTCCCCCACACATACTCACTGCCTCACTCTTGCCCCCTCCATCACTTACTGCCTCACTCCCACACACACACTCACTGCCTCACTCCCCCACACATACTCACTGCCTCACTCATGCCCCCAACACACTCACTGTCTCACTCCCCAATATACACTCACTGCATCATTCCCCCATACACTCACTACCTCGCTCTCCCCCACAAACTCACTGCCTCACTCCCCCACAAACACTCACTGCTCACTCTCCCCCCACACACACACTCACTGCCTCACTTTCCCCACACACACACTCACTACCTCACTCTACCCCCACACACACACTCACTGCCTCACTCTTTCCCCACACACACTCACTGCCTCACTCTAGCCCCCCCAAACACTCACAGCCTCACTCCCCCACATACTCTCACTACCCCACTCCCCCACACATACTCACTGCCTCACTCTTGCCCCCTCCATCACTTACTGCCTCACTCCCACACACACACTCACTGCCTCACTCCCCCACACATACTCACTGCCTCACTCATGCCCCCAACACACTCACTGCCTCACTCCCCAATATACACTCACTGCATCATTCCCCCATACACTCACTACCTCGCTCTCCCCCACAAACTCACTGCCTCACTCCCCCACAAACACTCACTGCTCACTCTCCCCCCACACACACACTCACTGCCTCACTCCCCCACACACACACTCACTGCTCACGCTCCCCACACACACTCACTGCCTCACTTTCCCCACACACACACTCACTGCCTAACTTTCCCCACACACACACTCACTACCTCACTCTACCCCTACACACAAACTCACTGCCTCACTCCCGCACACACGCTCACTGCCTCACTCTAACCCCACACAGACACTCACTGCCTCACTCTAACCTCACACACACTCACTGCCTCACTCTCCCCCCTCACAAACACACTCACTGCCTCACTCTATCACCGAACACACACTCTCACTGCCTCACTCCCCCCCACACACACTTACAGCCTCACCATATCCCCACACACCCTCACTGCCTCACTCTCCCCACACACACTCACTGCCTCATTCTTCCCGCATACACACTCACTGCCTCACTCTCTTCCCACACACACTCACTGCCTCACTTTCCCCACAAACACACTCACTGCCTCACTCTACTCTCACAAACACACTCACTGCCTCATTCTAAACCGAACACAGACTCTCTCAGCCTCACTCCCCCCCACACACACTTACAGCCTCACTCTAACCCCACACATACTCACTGCCTCACTCCCCCCAACACACTCACTGCAACACTCTCCCCTCACACACTCACTGCCTCACTCTACCCGCATACACACACTCACTGCCTCACTCCTAAAATACACTCACTGCATCATTCCCTCACACACACTCACTGCCTCACTCTAGCCCCACACACACTCTCAATGCCTCACTCCCCCCCCCACACACACTTACAGCCTTACTCTAACCCCACACACACTCACTGCCTCACTCTCCCCACACAGACTTACTGCCTCACTCTCCCCCACACACTCACTGCCTCACTCTGCCCACAAACACACACTGCCTCACTCTACCCCCACACACACACTCACTGCCTCACTCTACCCCCCCACACACTCACTGCCTCATTCCCCAAATACTCTCACTGCATCATTCCCTCACATAAACTCACTGCCTCACTCTCCCCACACATGCACTCACTGCCTCACTCTGCCACGACACACATTCACGGCCTCACTCTCCCCACACACACACTCGCTGCCTCACTCTCGACCCCACCACACACACGGACTCACTCTCCCCCCCCACACACTCACTGCCTCACGCTACGCCCACACACACACTCACTGCCTCACTCTCCCGCCACAAACACACTCACTGCCTCACTCCCCCCCCCCACACACTTACTGCCTCACTCTTCCCCCAAACACATTCACTGACTCACTCTCCCACACACATTCACTGCCTCACTCTCCCCCCACACACACACTCACTGCCTCACTCTGCCACATATCCTCTCTGCCTCACTCTCCTCCACACACACTCACTGCCTCACTCTCCCCCCACACACACACTCACTGCCTCACTCTCCCACACACACTCACTGCCTCACTTTCCCCACACACACACTCACTGCCTCACTCTCCCCCCACACACATTCACTGCCTCACTCTCCCACACACGCTCACTGCCTCACTTTCCCCACACACACACTCACTGCCTCACTCTACCCCCACACACACTCACTGTTTCACTCTACCCCCACACACACTCATGCCTCACTCCCCCACACACACTCACTGTCTCACTTCCCCACACACGCTCACTGCCTCACTCTAGTCCCCAAACACGCTCACTGCCTCACTCTAGCCCCCACAAACACTCATTGCCTCACTCCCCCACATACACTCACTGCCTCATTCACCCACACACTCACTGCCTCACTCTCCCCACACACACACTCACTGCCTCACTCTTCCCCCACTCACACTCACTGCCTGACTCTCCCCCCACACACACTCACTGCCTCACTCTAGCCCCCCCAAACACTCACTGCCTCACTCCCCCCCACACACACTTACAGCCTCACTCCCCCCCACACACTCACTGCATCACTCTCCCCACACACACTCACTGCATCACTCTCCCCTCACACACTCACTGCCTCACTCTACCCGCATACACACACTCACTGCCTCACTCCTAAAATACACTCACTGCATCATTCCCTCACACACACTCACTGCCTCACTCTAGCCACACACACACTCTCACTGCCTCACTCCCCCCCACACACACTTACAGCCTCACTCTAACCCCACACGCACTCACTGCCTCACTCTCCCCACACACATACTCACTGCCTCACTCCCCCCAACACACTCACTGCATCACTCTCCCCACACACACTCACTGCATCACTCTCCCCTCACACACTCACTGCCTCACTCCCCCCCACACACTCACTGCCTCAGTCTTCCCACAAACACACACTGCCTCACTCTACCCACAAACACACACTCACTGCCTCACTCTATCCCCCCACACACTCACTGCCTCACTCTACCCCCCCACACACTCACTGCCTCACTCCCCAAATACTCTCACTGCATCATTCCCTCACATAAACTCACTGCCTCACTCTCTCCACACATGCACTCACTGCCTCACTCTGCCACGACACACACTCACGGCCTCACTCTCCCCACACACACACTCGCTGCCTCACTCAACCCCCACACACACACTCACTGCCTCACTCTCCTACACACGCTCACTGCCTCACTCCCCAAATACACTCACTGCATCATTCCCTCACACACACTCACTGCCTCACTCTCCCCACACATACACTCACTGCCTCAATCTCCCCACACACACACTCACGGCATCACACACCCCCCCCCCCCCACACACACTAACGGCCTCACTCTCCCCCCCACACACTCACTGCATCACTCTACGTCCCACACACACACTCACTGCCTCACCCTCCCTCCACAAACACACTCACTGCCTCATTCCCCCCCCCCACACACACTTACTGCCTCAGTCTCCCACACACACACTCACTGCCTCACTCTAACCCCACATACACTCACTGCCTCACTCTACACCCACACACACTCACTGCCTCACTCTCCCCCCACACATACTCACTGTCTTATTCTCCCCCCCACACACACTCACTGCCTCACTTTCCCCACACACACACTCACTACCTTACTCTACACACATAAACACTCACTGCCTCATTCTACCCCCACACACACACTCACTGCCTCACTCTAGCCCCCTACACACTCACTGCCTCACTCTACCCCCACACACACACTCACTGCCTCACTCTTCCCCCACACACATTCACTGCCTCACTCTACCCCCACACACACTCACTGCCTCACTCTTCGCCCACACACACTCACTGCCTCACTCTTCCCACATACACACTCACTGCCTCACTCTTCCCACATACACACTCACTGCCTCTCTCCCCCACACATACTCACTGCCTCACTCTTGCACCCCCAAACACTCACTGCCTCACTCCGCCACACACACTCACTGCCTCACTCCCCCACACATACTCACTGCCTCACTCTAGCACCCCCACACACTCAGTGCCTCACACCCCCACATACACTCACTGCATCATTCCCCCACACACTCACTACCTCGCTACCCCCACGCACTCACTGCCTCACTCCCCCACATACACTCACTGCCTCACTCCCCCACACATACACTCACTGCTCACTCTCCCCACACACACTCACTGCCTCACTTTCCCCACACACACACTCACAACCTCACTCTACCCCCACGCACAAACTCACTGCCTCACTCTCCCCACACAAACTCACTGCCTCACTCCCCCACACACACACTTACAGCCTCACTCTATCCCCACACACCCTCACTGCCTCACTCTCCCCACACACACTCACTGCCTCATTCTTCCCGCATACACACTCACTGCCTCACTCTCTTCCCACACACACTCACTGCTCACTCTCCCCACACACACTCACTGCCTCACTTTCCCCACACACACACTCACAACCTCACTCTACCCCCACGCACAAACTCACTGCCTCACTCCCCCACATACACTCACTGCATCACTCCCCCACACACTCACTACCTCGCTCCCCCCCCACACACGCACTGCCTCACTCCCCCACACACACTCACTGCCTCACTTTCCCCACACACACACTCAGTACCTCACTCTACCCCCACACACAAACTCACTGCCTCACTCCCGCACACACACTCACTGCCTCACTCTAACCCCACACATACACTCACTGCCTCACTCTAACCCCACACACACTCACTGCCTCTCTCTCCCCCCCACAAACACACTCACTGCCTCACTCTACCACCGAACACACACTCTCACTGCCTCACTCCCCCACACACACACTTACAGCCTCACTCTATCCCCACACATACTCTCTGACTCACTCCCCCCAACACACTCACTGCCTCACTCTCCCCACACACACTTACTGCCTCACTCCACCCGCATACACACACTCACTGCCTCACTCCTAAAATACAATCACTGCATCATTCCCTCACACACTCACTGCCTCACTCTACCCCCACACACACTCACTGCCTCACTCTCCCGCCACAAACACAATCACTGCCTCAATCCCCCACACACACACTTACTACCTCACTCTCCCACACACACACTCACTGCCTCACTCTCCCACAAACACTCACTGCCTCACTCTAACCCCAATACACTCACTGCCTCACTCTACACCCACACACACTCACTGCCTCGATCTCCCCACACACACACTCACTGCCTCACTCTCCCCCCACAAACACTCACTGCCTCACTCTCACCCCACACATACTCACTGTCTCATTCTCCCCCCCCACACACACACACTGCCTCACTTTCCCCACACACACACACTAACTCACTCTAAACACACAAACACTCACTGCCTCATTCTACCCCCACACACACACTCACTGCGTCACTCTAGCCCCCACACACACTCACTGCCTCACTCTACCCCCACACACACATTCACTGCCTCACTCTACCCCCACACACACACACTGCCTCACTCTTCCCCCACACACACTCACTGCCTAACTCCCCCACACATACTCAGTGCCTCACTCTAGCCCCCCCAAACACTCACTGCCTCACTCCCCCACACACACTCACTGCGTCACTCCCTCACACATACTCACTGCCTCACTCCCCCACATACACTCACTGCATCATTCCCCCACACACTCACTACCTCACTCCCCCCCACACGCTCACTACCTCACTCCCCCACATACGCTCACTGACTCACTCCCCCACACACATACTCACTGCTCACTCTCCCCACACACACTCACTGCCTCACTTTCCCCAGACACACACTCACTGCCTCACTTTCCCCACACACACACTCACTGCCTCACTCTAAGCCCACACATACACTCAC
Organism: Isurus oxyrinchus; assembly: GCA_026770705.1. Classification (NCBI taxonomy): domain Eukaryota; kingdom Metazoa; phylum Chordata; class Chondrichthyes; order Lamniformes; family Lamnidae; genus Isurus; species Isurus oxyrinchus. The sequence goes on from JANJGN010000012.1 coordinate 41,909,868, forward strand.
AGCCTCACTCTAACCCCACACACACTCACTGCCTCACTCTCCACCCCACAAACATACTCACTGCCTTAATCTACCACCGAACACACACTCTCACTGCCTCACTCCCCCCCACACACACTCACTGCCTAACTCTATCCCCACACACACACACTCACTGCCTCACTCTCCTACACACGCTCACTGCCTCACTCCCCAAATACACTCACTGCATCATTCCCTCACGCACACTCACTGCCTCACTCTAGCCCCACACACACACTCACAGCCTCTCTCTCCTACACACGCTCACTGCCTCACTCTAGCCCCACATACACTCACTGCCTCACTCTCCCCACACATACACTCACTGCTTCACTCTCCACCCCCCCAAACACTCACGGCCTCACTCTCAACCCCCACACACACTCACGGCCTCACTCTCCCGCCACAAACACACTCACTGCCTCACTCACCCCCCCACCACACACACATACTGCCTCATTCTCCCACACACACACTCACTGCCTCACTCTCCCACAACACTCACCGCCTCACTCTCCCTCAAACACTCATGGTCTCACTCTAACCGAACACACACTCACTGCCTCACTCTACACCAACACATACTCACTGCCTCGCTCTCCCCACACACAAACTCACTGCCTCATTCTACCCCCACACACACTCACTGCCTCACTCTACCCCCACACACACTCACTGCCTCACTCTAGCCCCACCAAACACTCACAGCCTCACTCACCCCCACATACACTCACTGCATCATTCCCCCACACACTCACTGCCTCACACCCCCACATACACTCACTGCCTCATGCCCCCCCACACACACTCACTGCCTCGCTCCCGCTACACACTCACTCACTGCTCACTCTGCCCCCACACACACTCACTGCCTCACTCTCCCCCCCACAAACACACTCACTGCCTCACTCTACCACCGAACACACACTCTCTGTCACATTCTCCCCCACACACACACTTACAGCCTCACTCTATCCCCACACACCCTCACTGCCTCACTCTCCCCACACACACTCACTGCCTCACTCTTCCCACATACACTCACTGCCTCTCTCCCCCACACATACTCACTGCCTCACTCTAGCCCACCCAAACACTCACTGCCTCACTCCCCCACATACACTCACTGCCTCACTCCCCCACACACTCACTGCCTCACTCTAGCACCCCCACACACTCAGTGCCTCACAACCCCACATACACTCACTGCATCATTCCCCCACACACTCACTACCTCGCTACCCCCACGCACTCACTGCCTCACTCCCCCACATACACTCACTGCCTCACTCCCCCACACATACACTAACTGCTCACTCTCCCCACACACACTCACTGCCTCACTCCCCCACACACACACTCACTACCTCACTCTACCCCCACACACAAACTCACTCCTTCACTCCCGCACACACACTCACTGCCTCATTCTAACCCCACACATACACTCACTGCCTCACTCTAACCCCACACACACTCACTGCCTCACTCTCCCCCCCACAAACACACTCACTGCCTCACTCTACCACTGAACACACACTCTCACTGCCTCACTCCCCCACACACACACTTACAGCCTCACTCTATCCCCACACACACTCACTGCCTCATTCTTCCCGCATACACACTCACTGCCTCACTCTCTTCCCACACACACTCACTGCTCACTCTCCCCACACACACTCACTGCCTCACTTTCCCCACACACACACTCACAACCTCACTCTACCCCCACGCACAAACTCACTGCCTCACTCCCCCACATACACTCACTGCATCACTCCCCCACACACTCACTACCTCGCTCCCCCCCACACACTTACTGCCTCATTCCCCCACACACACTCACTGCCTCACTTTTCCCACACACACACTCACTACCTCACTCTACCCCCACACACAAACTCACTGCCTCACTCCCACACACACACTTACTGCCTCACTCTAACCCCACACACACTCACTGCCTCACTCTCCCCCCCACAAACACACTCACTGCCTCACTCTACCACCGAACACACACTCTCACTGCCTCACTCCCCCACACACACGCTTACAGCCTCACTCTATCCCCACACACCCTCACTGCCTCACTCTCCCCACACACACTCACTGCCTCATTCTCTTCCCACACACACTCACTGCTCACTCTCCCCGCACACACACTCACTGCCTCATTCTTCCCGCATACACACTCACTGCCTCACTCTCTTCCCACACACTCACTGCCTCACTCTCTTCCCACACACACTCACTGCTCACTCTCCCCACACACAATCACTGCCTCATTCTACCCCCACACACACACTCACTGCGTCACTCTAGCCCCCACACACACTCACTGCCTCACTCTACCCCCACACACACATTCACTGCCTCACTCTACCCCCACACACACACACTGCCTCACTCTTCCCCCACACACACTCACTGCCTAACTCCCCCACACATACTCAGTGCCTCACTCTAGCCCCCCCAAACACTCACTGCCTCACTCCCCCACACACACTCACTGCGTCACTCCCTCACACATACTCACTGCCTCACTCCCCCACATACACTCACTGCATCATTCCCCCACACACTCACTACCTCACTCCCCCCCACACGCTCACTACCTCACTCCCCCACATACGCTCACTGACTCACTCCCCCACACACATACTCACTGCTCACTCTCCCCACACACACTCACTGCCTCACTTTCCCCAGACACACACTCACTGCCTCACTTTCCCCACACACACACTCACTGCCTCACTCTAAGCCCACACATACACTCACAGCCTCACTCTAACCCCACACACACTCACTGCCTCACTCTCCACCCCACAAACATACTCACTGCCTTAATCTACCACCGAACACACACTCTCACTGCCTCACTCCCCCCCACACACACTCACTGCCTAACTCTATCCCCACACACACACACTCACTGCCTCACTCTCCTACACACGCTCACTGCCTCACTCCCCAAATACACTCACTGCATCATTCCCTCACGCACACTCACTGCCTCACTCTAGCCCCACACACACACTCACAGCCTCTCTCTCCTACACACGCTCACTGCCTCACTCTAGCCCCACATACACTCACTGCCTCACTCTCCCCACACATACACTCACTGCTTCACTCTCCACCCCCCCAAACACTCACGGCCTCACTCTCAACCCCCACACACACTCACGGCCTCACTCTCCCGCCACAAACACACTCACTGCCTCACTCACCCCCCCACCACACACACATACTGCCTCATTCTCCCACACACACACTCACTGCCTCACTCTCCCACAACACTCACCGCCTCACTCTCCCTCAAACACTCATGGTCTCACTCTAACCGAACACACACTCACTGCCTCACTCTACACCAACACATACTCACTGCCTCGCTCTCCCCACACACAAACTCACTGCCTCATTCTACCCCCACACACACTCACTGCCTCACTCTACCCCCACACACACTCACTGCCTCACTCTAGCCCCACCAAACACTCACAGCCTCACTCACCCCCACATACACTCACTGCATCATTCCCCCACACACTCACTGCCTCACACCCCCACATACACTCACTGCCTCATGCCCCCCCACACACACTCACTGCCTCGCTCCCGCTACACACTCACTCACTGCTCACTCTGCCCCCACACACACTCACTGCCTCACTCTCCCCCCCCACAAACACACTCACTGCCTCACTCTACCACCGAACACACACTCTCTGTCACATTCTCCCCCACACACACACTTACAGCCTCACTCTATCCCCACACACCCTCACTGCCTCACTCTCCCCACACACACTCACTGCCTCACTCTTCCCACATACACTCACTGCCTCTCTCCCCCACACATACTCACTGCCTCACTCTAGCCCACCCAAACACTCACTGCCTCACTCCCCCACATACACTCACTGCCTCACTCCCCCACACACTCACTGCCTCACTCTAGCACCCCCACACACTCAGTGCCTCACAACCCCACATACACTCACTGCATCATTCCCCCACACACTCACTACCTCGCTACCCCCACGCACTCACTGCCTCACTCCCCCACATACACTCACTGCCTCACTCCCCCACACATACACTAACTGCTCACTCTCCCCACACACACTCACTGCCTCACTCCCCCACACACACACTCACTACCTCACTCTACCCCCACACACAAACTCACTCCTTCACTCCCGCACACACACTCACTGCCTCATTCTAACCCCACACATACACTCACTGCCTCACTCTAACCCCACACACACTCACTGCCTCACTCTCCCCCCCACAAACACACTCACTGCCTCACTCTACCACTGAACACACACTCTCACTGCCTCACTCCCCCACACACACACTTACAGCCTCACTCTATCCCCACACACACTCACTGCCTCATTCTTCCCGCATACACACTCACTGCCTCACTCTCTTCCCACACACACTCACTGCTCACTCTCCCCACACACACTCACTGCCTCACTTTCCCCACACACACACTCACAACCTCACTCTACCCCCACGCACAAACTCACTGCCTCACTCCCCCACATACACTCACTGCATCACTCCCCCACACACTCACTACCTCGCTCCCCCCCACACACTTACTGCCTCATTCCCCCACACACACTCACTGCCTCACTTTTCCCACACACACACTCACTACCTCACTCTACCCCCACACACAAACTCACTGCCTCACTCCCACACACACACTTACTGCCTCACTCTAACCCCACACACACTCACTGCCTCACTCTCCCCCCCACAAACACACTCACTGCCTCACTCTACCACCGAACACACACTCTCACTGCCTCACTCCCCCACACACACGCTTACAGCCTCACTCTATCCCCACACACCCTCACTGCCTCACTCTCCCCACACACACTCACTGCCTCATTCTCTTCCCACACACACTCACTGCTCACTCTCCCCGCACACACACTCACTGCCTCATTCTTCCCGCATACACACTCACTGCCTCACTCTCTTCCCACACACTCACTGCCTCACTCTCTTCCCACACACACTCACTGCTCACTCTCCCCACACACAATCACTGCCTCGTTCTACCCCCACACACACTTAATGCCTCACTCTAGCCCCCACACACCCTCACTGCCTAACTCTATCCCCACACACACACACTCACTGCCTCACTCTCCTACACACGCTCACTGCATCACTCCCCAAATACACTCACTGCATCATTCCCTCACACACACTCACTGCCTCACTCTAGCCCCACACACACACTCACAGCCTCTCTCTCCTACACACGCTCACTGCCTCACTCTAGCCCCACATACACTCACTGCCTCACTTTCCCCACACATACACTCACTGCCTCACTCTCCCCCCCCCCCCCCAAACACTCACGGCCTCACTCTCAACCCCCACACACACTCACGGCCTCACTCTCCCGCCACAAACACACTCACTGCCTCACTCACCCCCCCACCACACACACAGACTGCCTCACTCTCCCACACACACACTCACTGTCTCACTCTCCCACAACACTCACCGCCTCACTCTCCCTCAAACACTCATCGCCTCACTCTAACCGAACACACACTCACTGCCTCACTCTACCCCAACACACACTCACTGCCTCGCTCTCCCCACACACAAACTCACTGCCTCATTCTACCCCCACACACACTCACTGCCTCACTCTACCCCCACACACACTCACTGCCTCACTCTAGCCCCCCCAAACACTCACAGCCTCACTCTCCCCCACATACACTCACCGCATCATTCCCCCACACACTCACTGCCTCACTCCCCCACATACACTCACTGCCTCATGCCCCCCCACACACACTCACTGCCTCGCTCCCGCTACACACTCACTCACTGCTCACTCTGCCCCCACACACACTCACTGCCTCACACTCCCCCCCACAAACACACTCACTGCCTCACTCTACCACCGAACACACACTCTCACTGCCTCACTCCCCCACACACACACTTACAGCCTCACTCTATCCCCACACACCCTCACTGCCTCACTCTAGCCCCACATACACTCACTGCCTCACTCTCCCCACACATACACTCACTGCCTCACTCTCCCCCCCACCAAACACTCACGGCCTCACTCTCAACCCCCACACACATTCACGGCCTCACTCTCCCGCCACAAACACACTCACTGCCTCACTCACCCCCCCACCACACACACATACTGCCTCACTCTCCCACACACACCCTCACTGCTCACTCACCCCCCCACATACTCACTGCCTCACTCTAGCCCCCCAAACGCTCACTGCCTCACTCCTCCACTTACACTCACTGCATCATTCCCCACATACACTCACTGCCTCACTCTCCCCACACACACTGAATGCCTCGCTCCCCCCCACACACTCACTGCCTCACTCCCCCACCCACACACACTCACTGCCTTGCTTTCCCCACACACACACTCACTGCTCACTCTCCCCACACACACACTCACTACCTTACTCCCCCACACACACTTATTGCCCCACTCTACCCCCACACACACACTCACTGCCTCACTCTACCCCCACACACACTCACTGCCTCACTTACCCCCACACACACTCATTGCCTCACTCTAGCCCCCCCAAACACTCATTGCCTCACTTCCCAACATACACTCACTCTCACTCCCCCACAAACTCACTGCCTCACTCACCCACATACACTCACTGTCTCATTCCCCCAAACACTCACTGCCTCGCTCTCCCCACACGCATACTCACTGCCTCATTCCGCCACACACTCACTGCCTCATTCTACCCCCACACACACTCACTGCCTCACTCTACCCCCACACACACACGCACTGCCTCACTCCCCCACACACACTCGCTGCCTCATTCCCCCACACACACTCACTGCCTCACTCTCCCCCCACACAGGCTCACTGCCTCACTCTACCCCCACGCACACTCATTGCCTCACTCTAGACCCCCCAAACACTCATTGCCTCACTCCCCCACATACACACACTGCCTCAATCCCCCACACACTCACTGCCTCACTCTAGCCCCCACACACACTCACTGCCTCACTCTAGACCCACACACACTCACTGCCTCACTCTACCCCCACACACACACTCACTGCCTCACTCTCTTACACACGCTCACTGCCTCACTCTAGCCGCACATACACTCACTTCCTCACTCTCCCCACACACACACTCACGGCCTCACTTTCCCCACACACACACTCACGGCCTCACTCTCAGCCCCCACACACTAACTGCCTCACTCTCCCGCCTCAAACACACTCACTGCATCACTCCCCCCCCCCCACACACACTTACTGCCTCACTCTCCCACACACACAAAAACTGCCTCACTCTCCCACACACACACTTACTGCCTCACTCTAACCCCACACACACTCACTGCCTCACTCTACGCCCACACACACACTCACTGCCTCACTCTCCCTCCACAAACACACTCACTGCCTCAATCCCCCCCCACACACACTCACTGCCTCACTTTCCCCACACACACACTCACTACCTCACTCTAAACACACAAACACTCACTGCCTCATTCTACCCCCACACACACACTCACTGCCTCACTCTAGCCCCCACACACACTCACTGCCTCACTCTTCCCCCACACACATTCACTGCCTCACTCTTCCCCCACACACACTCACTGCCTAACTCCCCCACACATACTCACTGCCTCACTCTAGCCCACCCAAACACTCACTGCTTCACTCCCCCACATACACTCACTGCCTCACTCCCCCACACAGTCACTGCCTCACTCCCCCACATAGACTCACTGCCTCACTCCCCCACATAGACTCACTGCCTCACTCTCCCCACACACACACTGACTGCCTCGCTCCCCCCCACACACTCACTGCCCCACTCCCCCACATACACTCACTGCCTCATTCCCCCACCCACACACACTCACTGCCTCTCTTTCCCCACACACACACACTCACTGCTCACTCTCCCCACACACACACTTACTGCTCACTCTTCCCCACACACACACACACTCACTGCTCACTCTCCCCACACACACACTTACTGCTCACTCTTCCCCCACAAACACTCACTGTCTCATTCACCCCACACACCCACTCACTACCTCACTCTCCCCACACACACACTCACTGCCTCACTCTCCCCACACACACACTCACTGCTCACTCACCCCCCCACATACTCACTGCCTCACTCTAGCCCCCCCAAACGCTCACTGCCTCACTCCTCCACTTACACTCACTGCATCATTCTCCCATACACTCACTGCCTCACTCTCCCCCACACAGTCACTGCCTCACTCCCCCACATACACTCACTACCTAACTCTCCCCACACACACACTGAAAGCCTCGCTCCCCCCCACACACTCACTACTTTACTCCCCCACACACACTTATTGCCCCACTCTACCCGCACACACAAATTCACTGCCTCACTCCCCCACACACACTCACTGCCTCACTCTAACCCCACACACACTCACTGCCTCACTCTACCCCCACACACACTCATTTCCTCACTCCCCAACTTACACTCACTGTCTCACTCCCCCACACACTCACTGCCTCATTCCCCCCCACACCCTCACTGCCTCAATCTCCCCACACACACACTCACTGCCTCACTCTCCCCACACACACACTCACTGCCTATCTCTCCCTCACACACTCACTGTCTCAATCCCCCCACACATCACTGCCTCGCTCCCCCACAACACACTCACTGCCTCACTCCCCACATACACTCACTGCCTCATTCCCCCACACACACACTCACTTCCTCACTCTCCCCACACACACACTCACGGCTCACTCTCCCCTCCACACACTCAGTGCTCACTCTCCCCACACACACACTCACTACCTTGCTCCCCCACATACACTTATTGCCCCACTCTACCCCCACACACAAACTCACTGACTCACTCTCCCACACACACTCACTGCCTCACTCTAACTCCACACGTACAGTCACTGCCTCACTCTCCCCCCATACACACTCACGGCCTCACTCTCCCCACACACACACTCACTGCCTCACTCTCCCGCCTCAAACACACTCACTGCCTCACTCTCCCCACCCACACACACTCACTGCCTCACTCTCCACCCCCACACACACTCACTGCCTCACTCTCCCCACCACCACACACACTCACTGCCTCACTCTCGCCCCCCACACACACTCACTGCCACACTCTCCCACACACACTCACTGCCTCACTCTAACACCACACACACTCACTACCTTACTCCCCCACACACACTTATTGCCCCACTCTCCCCCCAAACACACTCACTGCCTCACTCTCCCCCCACACACACTCACTGCCTCACTTTAGCCTCACACACACACTCACTGCCTCACTATCCCCCCACACACACTCACTGCCTCACTCCATCACACACACTTTCTGCCTCAACCAAACCCCCCACACACACACACACTGCCTCACTCTCCCCACACACACTTTCACTGTCTAACTCTTCCCCCCACACACTCACTGCCCCACTCTACCCCCACACACAAACTCACTGCCTCACTCTACCCCCTCGCACACACTCACTGCCTCACTCCCCCACACACACTCACTGCCTCACTGTGGCCTCCCCAAACACTCACTGCCTCACTCCCCCACATACACTCACTGCATCATTCCCCCACACACTCACTGCCTCACTCTCCCCACACACACACTCACTGCCTCGCTCCCCCCCACACACTCACTGCCTCACTCCCCCACATACACTCACTGCCTCATGCCCCCACACACTCATTGCCTCGCTCCCCCACACACACGCACTGCGTCACTCCCCCACATACACTCACTGCCTCACTCCCCCACATACACTCAATGCCTCACTCCCCCACATACACTCACTGCCTCACTCCCCCACATACACTCACTGCCTCACTCCCCCACATACACTCACTGCCTCACTCCCCCACATACACTCACTGCCTCATGCCCCCACACACTCATTGCCTCGCTCCCCCATACACACTCACTGCCTCGCTCCCCCCACACACTCACTGCCTCGCTCCCCCCACGCACTCACTGCCTCATGCCCCCACACACACTCACTGCCTCCCTCCCCCACATACACTCACTGCCTCACTCCCCCACAACACTCACTGCCTCACTTCCCCACATACACTCACTGCCTCGCTCGCCCTACAGACTCACTGCCTCGCTCCCTGCACACACTCACTGCCTCGCTCCCCCCTACACACACACTGCCTCACTCTCCCCAGACACACTCACTGCCTCGCTCCCCCTACACACTCACTGCCTCGCTCCCCCCACACACGCACTGCCACGCTCCCCCCACACACTCACTGCCTCGCTCCCCCCACACACTCACTGCCTCGCTCCCCCCACACACTCACTGCCTCGCTCCCCCCACACACTCACTGCCTCGCTCCCCCCACACACTCACTGCCTCACTCACCACCCCCCCCACACCCTTACGGCCCCACTCCCCCACACATATTTACTGCTTCACTTTCCCCCCACACACACTCACTACCTCACTCCCCCCCCCGCACACACTCACTACCTCACTCCCCCCCCCGCACACACTCACTGCCTCACTCTCCCCCCACACACTCTCAATGCTCACTCCCCCCCACACACACTCACTGCCTCACTCTCCCCACACACACTCACTGCCTCATTCTCCCCCCACACACACTCACTGCCTCACTCTCCCCCCCACACACACTCTTGGCCTCACTCTCCCCACACACATTTACTGCCTCACTCTCCCCCCACACACTCTCAATGCCTCACTCCCCCCCACACACACTCACTGCCTCACTCTCCCCACACACACTCACTGCCTCACTCTCCACCCCCACACACACTCACTGCCTCACTCACCCCCCCACACACACTCACTGCCTCACTTTCCCCCCCACACACACTCACTGCCTCACTCTCCCCCCCCCACACACACTCACTGCCTCACTCTGCACCCCCACTCACACTCACTGCCTCACTCTCCCCCCCACACACACTCACTGCCTCACTCTCCACCCCCACACACACTCACTGCCTCACTCTTCCCCCCTACACACACTCACTGCCTCACTCTCCACCCCCACACACACTCAATGCCTCACTCTCCCCCCCCACACACACTCACTGCCTCACTCTCCACCCCCACACACACTCACTGCCTCACTCTCCCCCCCACACACACTCACTGCCTCACTCTCGCCCCCCACACACACTCACTGCCACACTCTCCCACACACACTCACTGCCTCACTCTAACCTCACACACACTCACTACCTTACTCCCCCACACACACTTATTGCCCCACTCTACCCCCAAACACACTCACTGCCTCACTCTCCCCCCACACACACTCACTGCCTCACTCTAGCCTCACACACACACTCACTGCCTCACTCTCCCCACACACACACTGCCTCACTCCATCACACACACTTACTGCCTCACTCAAACCGCACACACACACACAAACTGCCTCACTCTCCCCAAACACAATTTCACTGTCTCACTCTCCCCCCCAGACACTCACTGCCCCACTCTACCCCCACACACAAACACACTGCCTCACTCTACCCCCTCGCACACACTCACTGCCTCACTCCCCCACACACACTCACTGCCTCACTCTAGCCCTACACACACTCACTGCCTCACTCTAGCCCCACACACACTCACTGCCTCACTCTGGCCTCCCCAAACACTCACTGCCTCACTCCCCCACATACACTCACTGCATCATTCCCCAACACACTCACTGTCTCACTCCCCCCCACACACTTACTGCCTCGCTCCCCCACACACACTCACTGCCTCACTCCCCCACATACACTCAATGCCTCACTCCCCCACATACACTCACTGCCTCGTTCCCCCTACACACTCACTGCCTCGCTCCCCGCTACACACACACTGCCTCACTCTCCCCACACACACTCACTGCCTTGCTCCCCATACACACTCACTGCGTCGCTCCCCCAGACACTCACTGCCTCACTCTACCCCCCCAAACACTCACTGCCTCACTCTCCCCCCACACATACTCACTGCCTCACTCCCCCACAAAAACTCACTGTCTCACTCCCCCACACACTCACTGCCTCGCTCCCCCCCACAAACTCACTGCCTCACTCCCCCCCACACACTCACTGCCTCACTCCCCCACATACACTCACTGCCTCATGCCCCCACATACACTCACTGCCTCGCTCCCCCTACACACTCACTGCCTCGCTCCCCCCCACACACTCACTGCCTCGCTCCCCGCTACACACACACTGCCTCACTCTCCCCACACACACTCACTGCCTCACTCTCCCCACACACACTCACTGCCTTGCTCCCCCTACACACTCACTGCCTCGCACCCCCCACACACTCACTGCCTCGCTCCCCCCCACACACTCACTGCCTCTCTCCCCCACATACACTCACTGCCTCATGCCCCCACACACTCACTGCCTCGCACCCCCCCACATACTCACCGCCTCATGCCCCCACATACACTCACCGCCTCACTCCCCCACACACACTCACTGCCTCGCTCGCCCTACACACTCACTGCCTCACTCTCCCCACACACACACTCAGTGCCTCACTCTCCCCACACACACACTCACTGCCTCACTCTACACCCACACACACTCGCTGCCTCAGTCCTCGCACACACTCACTGCCTCACTCTACACCCACATACACTCACTGCCTCGCTCCCCGCACACACTCACTGCCTCGCTCCCACCTACACACACACTGCCTCACTCTCCCCAGACACACTCACTGCCTCGCTCCCCCTACACACTCACTGCCTCGCACCCCCCACACACTCACTGCCTCACTCCCCCACATATACTCACTGCCTCACTCCCCCACATACACTCAATGCCTCGCTCCCCCTACACACTCACTGCCTCGCTCCCCCAGACACTCACTGCCTCATTCTACCCCCCCAAACACTCACTGCCTCACTCACCCCCCAAACAGACTCACTGCCTCACTCTAGCCCCCCCAAACACTCACTGCCTCATTCCCCCACACACTCACTGCCTCGCTCCCCCCACACACTCACTGCCTCACTCTCCCCACACGCATACTCAATGCCTCATTCCGCCACACACTCACTGCCTCGCTCCCCCCCACACACTCACTGCCTCACTCTCCCCACACACACACTCACTGCCTCACTCTACACCCACACACACTCGCTGCCTCAGTCCTCGCACACACTCACTGCCTCACTCTACACCCACATACACTCACTGCCTCGCTCCCCGCACACACTCACTGCCTCGCTCCCACCTACACACACACTGCCTCACTCTCCCCAGACACACTCACTGCCTCGCTCCCCCTACACACTCACTGCCTCGCACCCCCCACACACTCACTGCCTCACTCCCCCACATACACTCACTGCCTCACTCCCCCACATACACTCAATGCCTCGCTCCCCCTACACACTCACTGCCTCGCTCCCCCAGACACTCACTGCCTCATTCTACCCCCCCAAACACTCACTGCCTCACTCACCCCCCAAACAGACTCACTGCCTCACTCTAGCCCCCCCAAACACTCACTGCCTCATTCCCCCACACACTCACTGCCTCGCTCCCCCCACACACTCACTGCCTCACTCTCCCCACACGCATACTCAATGCCTCATTCCGTTACACACTCACTGCCTCGCTCCCCCCCACACACTCACTGCCTCACTCTCCCCACACACACACTCACTGCCTCACTCTCCCCACACACACACTCACTGCCTCACTCTCCCCACACACACACTCACTGCCTCACTCTCCCCCACACACTCACTGCCTCACTCTCCCCCACACACTCACTGCCTCACTCTCCCCCACACACTCACTGCCTCACTGCCCCCCACACACTCACTGCCTCGCCTCCCCCAACACACTCACTGCCTCACTCCCCCACATACACTCACTGTCTCACTCCCCCACACACTCACTGCCTCGCTCCCCCCCACCCACTCACTGCCTCGCTCCCCCCCACACACTCACTGCCTCACTGCCCCACATACACTCACTGCCTCATTACCCCACACACTCACTGCCTCACTCTTCCCCACACACACACTCACTGCCTCACTCTTCCCCACACACACACTCACTGCTCACTCTCCCCACACACACACTCACTGCTCACTCTCCCCCCACACACACTCACTACCTTACTCCCCCACACACACTTATTGCCCCACTCTACCCCCACACACAAACTCACTGCCACACTCCCCCACACACTCTCACTGCCTCACTCTAACCCCACACGTATAGTCACTGCCTCACTCTCCCCCACACACACTTAGTGCCTCACTCACACCCCCCCAAAAACACTCACGGCCCCAGTCCCCACACACACTTGCTGCCTCACTCTACCCCCACACACACACTCACTGCCTCATTCTACCCACACACACACTCACTGCCTCACTCTCCCCACACACACAATCACTGCCTCACTCTCCCCCACACACTACTGCCTCACTCCCCCACATACACTCACTGTCTCACTCACCCACACACTCACTGCCTCGCTCCCCCCCACACACTCACTGCCTCACTCCCCCCCACACACTCACTGCCTCACTCCCCCCCCACACACTCACTGCCCCACATACACTTAAAGCCTCACTCTACCCCACACACACTCGCTGCCTCACTCTACCCCCACACACACTGCCTCACTATCCCCACACACACACTCACTGCCTCATTCTACCCCCACACACACTCACTGCCTCACTCTACCCCCACACACACACTCACTGCCTCATTCTACCCACACACACACTGCCTCACTCTTCTCCCACGCAAACTCACTGCCTCACTCTAGCCCCACACACGCTCACTGCCTCACTCCCCCACATACACTCACTGCCTCACTCCCCCACACACACTTAAAGCCTCACTCTACCCCCACACACCCTCGCTGCCTCACTCTACCCCCACACACACTGCCTCACTCTCCTACACACTCGCTCACTGCCTCACTCTACCCCCACACACACTCACTGCCTCACTCTCTCCACACACACACTCACTGCCTCATTCTACCCCCACACACACTCACTGCCTCACTCTCCCCACACACATACTCACAGCCTCACAATACCCCTACACATACTCACTGCCTCTCTCTAGCCCCCCCAAACACTCACTGCCTCACTCCCCCACCAACACTCACTGCCTCATTCCTCCACACACTCACTGCCTCGCTCCCCCTACACACACACTGCCTCACTCCCCCACATACACTCACTGCCTTATGCCCCCACACACTCACTGCCTCGCTCCCCCTACACACTCACTGCCTCATTCTCCCCACACACACACACTCACTGCTCACTCTCCCCTCACACACACTCACTGCCTCACTCTCCCCCCACACACACTCATTGCCTCACTCTTCCCCCACACCCTCACGGCCCCACTCCCCCACACACATTCACTGCCTCATTCCCCCCCCCATACACACTCACTGCCTCACTCTCCCCAGACACATTTACTGCCTCACTCTCCCCCCACACACACACTCACTGCCTCACTCTCCCCCCTCACACACACTCACTGCCTCCCTCCATCACACACACTTACTGCCTCACTCTAACCTCACACACACACTCACTGCCTCACTCTCCCCCCTCACACACACTCACTGCCTCCCTCCATCACACACACTTACTGCCTCACTCTAACTTCACACACACACTCACTGCCTCACTCTAAACCCCCACACACACTCACTGCCTCACTCTCCCCACACACACTTTCACTGTCTCACTCTCCTCCCTCACACACTCATTGCCCCACTCTACCCCCTCGCACACACTCACTGCCTCACTCCCCCACACACACTCACTGCCTCACTCTAGCCCCACACACACTCACTGCCTCACTCTAGCCCCACACACACTCACTGCCTCGCTCGCTCCCCCCCACACACTCACTGCCTCACTCCATCCCCCCACACACACTCACGACCTCACTCTACCCCCCTCGCACACACTCACTGCCTCACTCCCCCACACACACTCACTGCCTCACTCTAGCCCCCCAAAACACTCAGTGCCTCAATCCCCCACATACATTCACTGCATCATTCCCCCACACACTCAGTGCCTCACTCCCCCCTCACACACTCACTGCCTCACTCCCCCACATACATTCTCTGCATCATTCCCCCACACACTCAGTGCCTCACTCTACCCATACAAACACTCTGCCTCGCTCGCTCCCCACCACACACTCACTGCCTCACTCCCCCACATACACTCACTGCATCATTCCCCCACACACTCAGTGCCTCACTCACACCCCCCCACATACTCACTGCCTCACTCTAACCCCCCACACACACTCACTACCTCACTATCCCACACACACTTACTGCCTCACTCTACACCCCCACACACACTCACTGCCTCACTCTAGCCCCCCCAAACACTCACTGCCTCACTCCCCCACATACATTCACTGCATCATTCCCCCACACACTCACTGCCTCACTCCCCCCACACACACTCACTGTCTCACTCCCCCACATACACTCACTGCCTCGCTCCCCCCACACACTCACTGCCTCGCTCCCCCCTACACACAAACTGCCTCACTCTCCCCACACACACTCACTGCCTCGCTCCGCCTACACACACTCACTGCCTCGCTCCGCCTACACACTCACTGCCTCGATCCCCCCCACACACTCACTGCCTCACTCCCCCACATACACTCACTGCCTCATGCCCCCACACACTCACTGCCTCCATCCCCCCATATACTCACTGCCTCACTCCCCCACATACACTCACTGCCTCACTCCCCCACATACACTCACTGCCTCACTCCCCCACATACACTCACTGTCTCGCTCCCCCACATACACTCACTGCCTCACTCTAGCCCCACACACACTCACTGCCTCACTCTAGCCTCCCCAAACACTCACTGCCTCACTCTCCTCACCCACACACACTCACTGCCTCACTCTCCCCACACACACTTTCACTGTCTCACTCTCCTCCCTCACACACTCACTGCCCCACTCTACCCCCACACACAAACTCACTGCCTCACTCTACCCCCTCGCACACACTCACTGCCTCACTCCCCCACACACACTCACTGCCTCACTCTAGCCCCACACACACTCACTGCCTCACTCTACCCCCACACACACTCACTGCCTCACTCTACCCCCAAACACACTCACTGCCTCACTCTCCCCCTCACACACACTCACTGCCTCACTCTCCCCCCTCACACACACTCACTGCCTCCCTCCATCACACACACTTACTGCCTCACTCTAACCTCACACACACACTCACTGCCTCACTCTCCCCCCTCACACACACTCACTGCCTCCCTCCATCACACACACTTACTGCCTCACTCTAACCTCACACACACACTCACTGCCTCACTCTAAACCCTCACACACACTCACTGCCTCACTCTCCCCACACACACTTTCACTGTCTCACTCTCCTCCCTCACACACTCATTGCCCCACTCTACCCCCTCGCACACACTCACTGCCTCACTCCCCCACACACACTCACTGCCTCACTCTAGCCCCACACACACTCACTGCCTCACTCTAGCCCCACACACACTCACTGCCTCGCTCGCTCCCCCCCACACACTCACTGCCTCACTCCATCCCCCCACACACACTCACGACCTCACTCTACCCCCTCGCACACACTCACTGCCTCACTCCCCCACACACACTCACTGCCTCACTCTAGCCCCCCAAAACACTCAGTGCCTCAATCCCCCACATACATTCACTGCATCATTCCCCCACACACTCAGTGCCTCACTCTCCCCAAACACACACTCACTGCCTCGCTCACACCCCCCCACACACTCACTGCCTCACTCTAACCCCCCACACACACTCACTACCTCACTATCCCACACACACTCACTGCCTCACTCTAGCCCCCCAAAACACTCAGTGCCTCACTCCCCCACATACACTCACTGCATCATTCCCCCACGCACTCAGTGCCTCACTCCCCCCACACACACTCACTGTCTCACCCTACCCCCTTGCACACACTCACTGCTTCACTCTCCCCCCTTACACACACTCACTGCCTCACTCTAGCCTCCCCAAACACTCAGTGCCTCACTCCCCCCCATACACTCACTGCATCATTCCCCCACACACTCAGTGCCTCACTCTCCCCATACACACACGCTGCCTCGCTCGCTCCCCCCCACACACTCACTGCCTCACTCCCCCACATACACTCACTGCCTCACACCCCCACATACACTCACTGCCTCGCTCCCCCCACACACTCACTGCCTCGCTCCCCCCTACACCCACACTGCCTCACTCTCCCCACACACACTCACTGCCTCGCTCCGCCTACACACTCACTGCCTCGATTCCCCCACACACTCACTGCCTCACTCCCCCACATACACTCACTGCCTCATGCCCCCACACACTCACTGCCTCCATCCCCCCATATACTCACTGCCTCACTCCCCCACACACACTCACTGCCTCATTCCCCCACATACACTCACTGCCTCGCTCCCCCACATACACTCACTGCCTCGCTCCCCGCACACACTCAATGCCTCGCTCCCCCCTACACACACACTGCCTCACTCTCCCCAGACGCACTCACTGCCTCGCTCCCCCTACACACTCACTGCCTCGCTCCCCCCACACACTCACTGCCTCGCTCCCCCTACACACTCACTGCCTCGCTCCCCCCACACACTCACTGCCTCGCTCCCCCCACACACTCACTGCCTCGCTCCCCCCTACACACTCACTGCCTCACTCTCCCCCCACACACACTCACTACCTTACTCCCCCACACACACTTATTGCCTCACTCTACCCCCACACACACACTCACTGCCTCACTCTCCCGCCACACACATTCACTGCCTCACTCCCCCACACACATTCACTGCCTCACTCCCCCACACACATTTACTGCCTCATTCTACCCCCACACACACACTCACTGCCTCACTCTCCCCCCACAAACACACTCACTGCCTCACTCCCCCCTCAACACACACTCACTGCCTCACTCTCCCCCCACACACACTCATTGCCTCACTCTCTCCCCCCACACACTCTCACGGCCTCACTCCCCCACACACACTCACTGCCTCAATCTCCCCCCACACACACACTCACTGCCTCACTCTAGCCCCACACACACATTCACTGCCTTACTCTCCCCACACACACACTCACTGCCTCACTCCCCCACACACACACACTGCCTCACTCTAACCCCCCCCCCACACACTCACTGCCTCACTCTAACCCCACACACACACTCACTGCCTCACTCTAACCCCACACACACACTCACTGCCTCACTCTCCCCCCACGCACTCACTGCCCCACTCTACCCCCACACACAATCTCACTGCCTCACTCCCCCACACACACTCACTGCCTCACTCTCCCCCCACACACACTCACTGCCTCACTCTCCCCCCACACACACTCACTGCCTCACTCTCCCCCCACACACACTCACTGCCTCACTCTCCCCCTACACACACTCACTGCTTCACTCTAACCCCCCACACACACTCACTGCCTCACTCTAGCCCCACACACACACTCACTGCCTCACTCGCCCACACACACTTACTGCCTCACTCTAACCCCACACACACTCACTGCCTCACTCTACCCACACACACACTCACTGCCTCACTCTAACCCCCTCACACACACTCACTGCCTCACTCTACCCACACACACTCACTGCCTCACTCTAACCCCCTCACACACACTCACTGCCTCACCACACACACACTCACTGCCTCACCCTACCCCCTTGCACACACTCACTGCTTCACTCTCCCCCCTTACACACACTCACTGCCTCACTCTCCCCCCACATATACTCACTGACTCACTCTAACCCCCCACACACACTCACTGCCTCACTCTCCCCAGACACACACTCTCACTGCCTCACTCTACCCCCTTGCACACACTCACTGCCTCACTCTAACCCCCATTAACACTCACTGCCTCACTCTCCCCACACACACACTCTCACTGCCTCACTCTAACCCCCATTCACACTCACTGCCTCACTCACCCCCCTTACACACACTCACTGCCTCACTCACCCCCCTTACACACACTCACTGCCTCACTCTCCCCCCACATATACTCACTGACTCACTCTAACCCCCCACACTCACCCACTGCCTCACTCCCTCATACACACTCACTACCTCACTCCTCCACACACACTCACCGCCTCACTACCCCACACTCACCCATTGTCTCACTCTACCCCCACACATACTCACTATCTCAATGTCTCCCACCCACACACACATTTGCTTTCTACTTCCATCCCATTGACACTCACTCACTCTCTAATGCCCAAGGCATTGTCTCTTCCTTGGGCCCGCCAAAACTTCACCTTCCATGGGCCCGATGCATTCTTGCCCTACCCGGGCGCCAAAGCTCCCTCCAGGGTCCGGAATTACCTGGCTCCATCCCCGACACTCCCGGTTTCTTGGGCTCCGTCCCCACGCTCCTGACTCCCCAGACTCTGGCGCGGATGCTCCTGACTCCCTGGACTGTGGCCCCGACATTCCTGACTCCCTGCACTGTGGCCCCGACATTCCTGACTCCCCAGGCTGTGGCCCCGACACTCCTGACTCCCTGGACTGTGGCCCCGACATTCCTGACTCCACAGGCTCTGGCCCCGACATTCCTGACTCCCTGGACTGTGGCCCCGACATTCCTGACTCCCTGGACTGTGGCCCCGACATTCCTGACTCCACAGGCTGTGGCCCCGACATTCCTGACTCCCTGGACTGTGGCCCCGACACTCCTGACTCCCTGGACTGTGGCCCCGACATTCCTGACTCCACAGGCTGTGGCCCCGACATTCCTGACTCCCTGGACTGTGGCCCCGACATTCCTGACTCCCTGGACTGTGGCCCCGACATTCCTGACTCCACAGGCTGTGGCCCTGACATTCCTGACTCCCTGGACTGTAGCCCTGACGCTCCTGACTCCCTGGGCTGTGGCCCCGACATTCCTGACTCCCTGGACTGTGGCCCCGACATTCCTGACTCCACAGGCTGTGGCCCCGACATTCCTGACTCCACAGGCTGTGGCCCCGACATTCCTGACTCCCTGGACTGTGGCCCCGACGCTCCTGACTCCCCAGGCTGTAGCCCCGACATTCCTGACTCCCCAGGCTGTAGCCCCGACATTCCTGACTCCCTGGACTGTGGCCCTGACACTCCTGACTCCCTGGACTGTGGCCCTGACGCTCCTGACTCCCCAGGCAGTGGCCCCGACATTCCTGACTCCCTGGGCTCTGGCCCCGATGCTCCTGACTCCCCAGGCTGTGGCCCCGACATTCCTGACTGCCCAGGCTGTGGCCCCGACATTCCTGACTCCCCAGGCTGTGCCCCCAACATTCCTGACTCCACAGGCTGTGCCCCCGACATTCCTGACTCCCTGGACTGTGGCGCCGACGCTCCTGACTCCCCAGGCTGTGGCCCCAACATTCCTGACTCCCTGCATCGTGGCCCCGACACTCATGACTGCCTGGACTGTGGCCCTGACGCTCCTGACTCCCCAGGCTGTGGCCCCGACATTCCTGACTCCCTGGACTGTGGCCCCGACGCTCCTGACTCCCCAGGCTGTGGCCCCGACATTCCTGACTCCCCAGGCTGTGGCCCCGACGCTCCTGACTTCCCAGGCTGTGGCCCCGACATTCCTGACTCCCTGGACTGTGGCCCCGACGCTCCTGACTCCCCAGGCTGTGGCTTCAACATTCCTGACTCCCTGGACTGTGGCCCCGACATTCCTGACTCCCTGGACTGTGGCCCCGACACTCCTGACTCTCCAGGCTGTGGCTTCGACATTCCTGACTCCCTGGACTGTGGCCCCGACACTCCTGACTCCCTGGACTGTGGCCCCGACGCTCCTGACTCCCCAGGCTGTGGCCCTGACATTCCTGACTCCCTGGACTGTGGCCCCGACGCTCCTGACTCCCCAGGCTGTGGCCCCGACATTCCTGACTCCCTGGACTGTAGCCCTGACGCTCCTGACTCCCTGGGCTGTGGCCCCGACATTCCTGACACCCCAGGCAGTGGCCCCGACATTCCTGACTCCCTGGGCTCTGGCCCCGATGCTCCTGACTCCCCAGGCTGTGGTCCCGACATTCCTGACTCCCCTGGCTGTGCTCCGACATTCCTGACTCCACAGGCTGTGGCCCCGACATTCCTGACTCCCTGGACTGTGGCGCTGACGCTCCTGACTCCCAGGCTGTGGCCCCAACATTCCTGACTCCCTGCACTGTGGCCCCGACACTCCTGACTCCCTGGACTGTGGCCCTGACGCTCCTGACTCCCCAGGCTGTGGCCCCGACATTCCTGACTCCCTGGACTGTGGCCCCGACGCTCCTGACTCCCCAGGCTGTGGCCCCGACATTCCTGACTCCCTGGACTGTGGCCCCGACGCTCCTGACTCCCTGGGCTGTGGCCCCGACATTCCTGACTCCCCAGGCTGTGGCCCCGACGCTCCTGACTCCCCAGGCTGTGGCCCCGACGCTCCTGACTCCCCAGGCTGTGGCCCCGATGCTCCTGACTCCCCAGGCTGTGGACTCGACATTCCTGACTCCCTGGACTGTGGCCCCGACACTCCTGACTCCCCAGGCTGTGGCCCCGACACTCCTGACTCCCCAGGCTGTGGCCCCGACACTCCTGACTCCCTGGACTGTGGCCCCGATATTCCTGACTCCCCAGGCTGTGGCCCCGATATTCCTGACTCCCCGGGCTCTGGCCCTGACGCTCCTGATTCCCCAGGCTGTGGCCCCGACATTCCTGACTCCCTGGACTGTGGCCCCGACGCTCCTGACTCCCCAGGCTTCAGCCCCCCAACACTCCTGGCTCCCTGAGCTCTGGCCCCAATGTCCCTTCACTACCCTCAGCCCAGCAGCCCTCAGCACAAACACCAATGCCAGTGTTTACTGCTCCTCCAATCAGAGAGTGCTTATTTTCCTCATTTGCTGCTAATGAGCTCATTAGTGAGCCTATCAGCAGCAAACGTGGGAGAGAAGCAGTTTGCGAGTGGAGGAGCAGCTCCATGCAGAATCTTCCATTGAAACTCACCTGTTTAAAATCAATTTTGAAAATTGGCTCTGGGGGCTGCATAGCGGGGCTTTGCAGGCCCGATGCAGCCCGTGGGCCGGATGTTGGGTGAGTTTGATTTAAAACAACTGGAAGCCTTATTTAAACAATTACAGCTGGCAGATCTAGTAATAAACCTTGTGAAAAGTGAATTCGTGAAAGCATGAGTAACTTATTTAGGGCATATCGTAGGGCAGGGACAAGTCTTGCCAAGAACGGCGAAGGTACATGCTTTGATGGAATTCCCTGTCCCTAAAACTAAACAGGAAATCATGCGATTTTTAGGGATGTGCGGTTTCAATCATAAATTTTTGCACTATAGTGGCTCCACTATTGCAAAAGAGAGCAAAGGTGCTAAGGTCAAGAGAGTGCCAGACAGTTTTTGAGAAGCTGAAGGTGGGTTTCATCTAATGAACCAGCAGTAGCCGCCCCTAATTTCGCTGAATCCTGCAAGCTGGCAAGCGATGAGAATGACTTGGGGGTGGGTGCAGTCTTATTGCAAGAAAATAAATCAGGCATAGAGAAGCCTGTGGGATAATTTAAAAATTTAAATTGGCATCAAAAGAGATACTCTATGCCATAAAAGAAAACCTTGTGATTGTTACTGGCTTTTAAGCATTTTGAGGTATATGTCCGACATGGCTGTAAAGAAACATAAATACATACCACCATAACCCTTTGGCATTTGTAGAAAAATTTAATACTCAGAATGACTGACAGATGGAGCTTTCTAATACAACCTTATAACTTGAAGATTGTTCATATTTCTGAAAAAGATAGTACAGTTGCTGGTGTATTATCAATAGTGTAAATTGATTATAATAATCTGGAAAGCAAGAAAGTCAGAAAACTGAACAGATTCTGTATAGGGAGCGAATGGCTGAGTGAGTGTATGTTGAATTCTGTTTACGTGTTGTACATATTTTATTCTGCATAATTTGCGATGAAACACATTTGGGAATGGTGTTTCATCTCTTAAGTGCAGAAGCATTTAGAATCATATCTCTCAAGACTGAAGCTTTATTTTACAAAATGGAAGGACATAGCCTGATCTGGACGCTAACCAGGGGATTTTTTTTAAAAGGTCATAAGTTCACCTTGGAACTGTAAACAAGCAGGCCTCTTCCAAGAAATCACCTGACCTCTATGGTACTTGAGAAGGAGTTGTTTGTGTTGAACTGCAAAACACTTTAAATAATAAAAAGCTGGGAGACAAAAGGTAATCACATGGGAGAGAGGAAATAAATTTAAATTGTGAATCTGCTTGTTTTCCAGACAGTCTTGTTGGAGAACAAGCCGAGAAAGGAAGGCTACCTTGACTGGCTCCCTCTCTCAACCTTGCTTAGAATTGTGTGTGGCTATCAAATGTACACAGGGAACCCTCATCTGAGTGTAACTAGTCTGCATTTGGATCTGCAAAACTGTGACCCGTGGTGAGAACCTCCAGATATCCATCGGGACCAGTGGCCCATCTGCACATGATAGAACTCCAGGTCAACAGCGTTGAGAAGCTACGGACTTCATCCTTTATTTTATAACGCCTATCCTCCAAAACCCATCTCTGCAGAGAGACTCTATCTGTTTGTCCTTTGCTTGTCTGTGTGTACACCTGTGTGTATGCTCGGGGAATTCTTTAGGAAGAGATAGATAGTTATATTTCAATTGTGTGTTAACCAGTACTTGCAACTTGTTAAAAGAAGTTCTGTTTTAAAATAAGTTAATCATTTTGAGTTTTTGAAAGAAGCCTGATCAGAGTCTCTTTTGTTCTGGGTACTAAAGGTATAGGTACACAATTGGCCATTTTGGTGAGAAACTTAAACATTTAAATTAATGGTACAGCATGCGGAATTGTGGAGCTTGATAATTCGCACACTCCTCCCATCCTGGTTGGAACACTGCATATTTTCATCTCTCATTGTATGAGGTGAAAAGGAGACTTATAGTTACCCTGAACCTAGAACAGTCTAATGGCTGTCATATTGTATTAATCAAAGTGGTATTCCAGTCTGATTATTATGTATTCGTTGCCAAATTCTAAATACTTGCTGCTATGTAAATCTTCAGATTTTAGGATTAAAACTGATTAAATGCAATAATTATCTTGTAAAAGACAAATTTCAAAAATTGGCAATGCTTGCACGTCACGAGTAGAATGTCAAGTATTAATCTGCTTGATAAAGTCTATTATAAGGTTGGGGCCATTATGGTGTGCCATGCGTGTTCTGTAGGCTCTGCTGTGACATTATGTATGTTCATCTGGGTCAAGCCCTGATGCATGGAAATGTGGAGGAAAACTGTCTGTACACTGTACATTTTTCTACTGCTCCCAATGGTGTAAAGTGATGTCATGGGGTGTAAGCATGTTGCTGTAGACACAGCCTTCATTAGCACTGAAACAGGTTGGGTGTTGTGGAAGAACTCTACTCGTCAATCTTCTACCCAACGGGAACCTATAATCTGTTTATAAAAAATATAATCAAACTTCTGATGTTTTTTGCTTAAACAGAATTTTGAAAACTTGGACCTAATAGAGTATTTTTCTGCTTATTTTTGGATTGTCAGTGTTATTGATTGCGCAGGCCTGGTTGCCTAGGTGACAGATTAGGCCTAAGTTTGCTTTTGATTTTCTAGGTCCTTTGTGGTACAGATGTTTTATTCTCTGAAACAAATAAGCAATAAGAGGGCAAACTGTACTTCGGAGAGAGTTGCACAGTACTGTAGCATTCCTTCATGTGCATCCTCATAGAACACTTAGAACCATTAAATTCCTGATTTGGTAAGCCCTCATAGATTGATGACATTAGAATGTTGCACCTCCAACATCACTGAGAAAAGAAGCGCTTCCCATTATCTAGCAGTTGCAGAAATTCCAAACGACACTGAAATAAAACAAAGGGGATTGCATACCTGCAGGTGAGATCAAATATTTCTTTTGTACTTTAGCAAAGTGTCATTTTTATAAGCACCTTAGTCTATTATTGTTGTTGTTAGTCTTAGATGTGGTAGTAGTGGTTCTGGACTTACTGTTAATGCTGGAGGCAATGCTGTTAGCAAATTCTATCTTTTATTGAACATTATGCTAACTATTTACAATATACTATTTACAATGTAGTCTCAGCACAAGGCTCTACATAGAACTCTCTCCATATTCTGTTGTCATTCTGGCATTGATGATGTACACGATATATTACATGTTTAACATTAACACTTTATACTAGATCTCCCCCACCTCAAGTCTCTGCCTCAATAAATGGTATTTACATTATCCCATATCTCCTTTTGAGGTCTCTGCCCTTATCTCTGGTTCACAAAGATAAGCATTGTGATGATTTCACCAATCTCCCCAAACATGTTTGCATTTCCCTTGGAGGTTGCACAAGATTCAGGTTCTTCATGTTCTCTCAAAAACACTGTAGAGTAGTATGTGAATACTCAGAAATTGTTGTTTTTCTGTCCAGGTTGTCTTCCTGATCATAAGGGCAGTTCGTCCATTCCATTGATGGTTTTTTTGTTTTAGATATAATTGCATTCTTATTTCTTCCTACGATGCAATTCTCAGTCTTGACAAGATAAGATCTCAGACTTTTGTGCCTTTTCCAGTACATAGCCTTCTCTATTTTTGTCTCTAATACAGACTGATTCACCTGGTTAGAATTCTGGTAACTCCTGCACTCTGTGGTGTTTATTGTAATTCTTTGTCTGAATTGCACGATACTCACCCCTCTTATCCTTACTCTCCCGATATTGGTTGTTTTTAGACACGGCATGAGTGTGTGTGGAGGAACAGGAAGTTCTGACAGAGCTAACCCATTCTGAAGTGGTGTGGAATGGTCGCTCAAAAGTATTAAGTTGTTATCATCATTCTTTTTCAACAAATCTTTGACCGTTCTTACTTGTCTCTTGGCCTCCTCATTTCGTCATGGATACCTGGGTGAACTAGTTGTGTGAATAAATCCATAGTCTTCTGTAAATTTCTTGAACCCTTTAGTTGCAAGCTGTGGACCATTGTCTGAAATGGAATTCCATGTGTGGCAAAAATTCCTTTTACTGAATTAATGACTGTTTCTGAGGTGTTTCATGAAGACACTTAACCTCAATCCAACCAAAGTAATAGCCAACAACCATGTCTTCCCCTTGAGCTCGAACAGGTTTATTCTGAGATATTGGCAGGGTTTAGATGGAAACGATAATCAACAGCTCTTTTTGTTCTTGCTGATGGATTGCGCAAACGATGCAGCTTGAAATCAGTCCTCTAGTGATCTTGAGATTCCTGGCCACCAAACTGAATTTTGCACCCTGGCATAACACCTTGTAATGCCTCCCTGCTGTATTCTTTGAAGGATCTCGACTCTGAGGATTCTTGGTATGGCTGATCTCTCATTGTAGGTTAATAAGTTGTCCACAGCACTGAGATGTCTGCATTGCTCAAAGTATTGTTTCAGGCTGAAAATGTTAGGAATATATTCTGGACATCCATTTTTTACTCATCCTCTAATCATAGTACATTCTTCGTCTGTTTTCTGTGCTTCCCACATTTTGCTCAGCTTTTGTGTGGTTGCTGGTAGGAAGTTCATAGTCAGTGCGCTGTATGAGTCTACCTCCTAAATAAGATTTATGTTCTCCTGTTCAGGCTTCCCGGCAGGAAAGCATGACAATGCATCTGCTGTTTGCTGCTTGCCTTGTACATGTTTGTCTGGCTTTTTCACCTGGAATTCCAGGGAACTCTTCTGTCTGGTTTCCCCAAGGTTTTCCAATTCATTTCCTTTAAGGCTGAATTGTAGATCAATGCAAGCTTTTAAATTTTTAGCTGATTTAAAATGGCCTCTTCTTGAAGGAATGGCACTCCACATTTTTGATGGAGCATTTTTCACGCCGGTGTAGCCTTTTCCCACCAAAACGAGAATATTGAATAATGGCGGCTACCACGCCCTCTTCTTTTTCTCTCTGTTTGGGGTTAGGTGCACTGCAACTTCTTCATGTTATGAACTGGACTGTGTCAACTTGTTCCACGGGATTTCTTTCACACTTCAAAAAAAAAAATAGTTTTGCCTTCTTTCTTTTGCCTGCCTCATTATCTGCACAGCTTTCGTTAAGGTCAAGACTTCCCTCAACTGTAAAAAATCCATTAGTTTCTCTTATAAGATTCCCACAACAATGCAGTCCCAAATTAATTTGTCTTTCAGGACACTGTATTCACAAAACTTAGCTAACTGGTATAGCTCATTGATGATGGAATCTATTCTCTCTCCTGGTCTTTGGGTGCACCTATTAAACTTTGCTCTCTCTATAATGGTGTTTTTCTGAAGACCAAAATAAATACCGGAGGCCTTGATAACTTCTTCACACATTGTCCTGTCCTCGTTTATGCCTTATCTGGCCTTAACGTCATCAGCACTGCTGCCCATGGCGTAGGGTAAGGTACTGATTTTCTCCTTGCTAGTCTTCTCTGCTAGATCCAGTGCTGTTCTGTACCTGGTAAACCTGTGATGCCAGTTCTTCACTTCTCAGCTTGATCCAGGCCTCTACCTGATTGAAGCATTCTGTATTTCTTTTACTGTTGCCTTTTCTGGAATTCAGTTGAAGATTTTCCCGTGCTGACCTTGTCCTGCAGTTGTTTCTCTTGCTGCTCCTTCCAGTTGCTGGGCTCTTCACTTGTCCTTTTCATCGTGTTTAACCACAGTCACCATCAGTTATTGTTGTGTTTCATCTAGAATGTGGTAGTTGTGGGTCTGGACTTACAGATAATGCTGGAGGCAATGTTGTTAGCAAACTCCAACTTAATTTTATTGAACTTTATGTTAATTATTTACAATGTAGGCTCAGCATGAGGCTCTACATAGAACTGTCTCTCTCCACGTTCTGCTGTCATATGATCTTACATCACTGATGATGTAGACTATGCATTTACATATTTAACATTAACCTTTATACTACATCTCCCCTGCCCAAGTATCTCTCAATAAATGCTGTTTACATTCTATACTTAACACATTTTTTTAGAAACCTCTTAAACCACCTTGGATAAAATAAATTGGTTTAAAGTGCACTGACAGTTAGTTTTAATGCAAATGCTGCAGCTATTTCTAATATTGCAAGATCCCACCTGGAGTAATAAGGTGGAGGACTTATCAATCTGATTTGGTATTATTGGTTAAGTGAAGGAGATTACCAGAAGGCAAAAGAATTCTTTGTTCCTCAAATCGTGCCATGGGATCTTTAAGGTGTGCTAGCATGGACAGATGGCCTCTTAATTTAGCCTGTTGTCTGAAAGATAGTACCTGACAGTGCCTGAAGGAAAATGGACAATGAAATTTAACAACACCAACAACTTGCATTTTGTAGGGCCTTTACCACAGCTAAACACCCTAAGACAAATCTGGCACCAAGCTACATCAGGAGTTATTAAGACAGGAAAGAACTAGAGCTTAGGGCCTCTGCAGCTGATAGGACAGTTGCCAAAAAAGAAAGCCTCTTGTCAGTCCGCCTGACTTTAAAATCATTGGTCGGACACAATCTTCTTGAACACTGTGTACGACACAAAGCAGGTAGGCATAGTGAGCAAGGAGAACTCACCCACCTGCCCTGTTCAAACTGGACTCCACAGTCCCACCTTTTTATGTGTGGGAAAAAATTATAAGCCTTACGCAAATAAGTTTTACACTTTTTTCCCCCACACGTTGGTGCACCAAGACCTGACTTGCTGTTTAATGTTAAATATACTGATTTCCAAGACTCCATGTTGATCTTAACACCAACTGATCTGGGCCCACATATTAATGACAGTGATTATCATGCAAATGAATCTCCAACTGAGTGGGCTTCCTCACTAGAGAGTAATTGTAGCCTGACTACAGTAACAGAAAAGAAAGATGATCACATGTGACAAAGTCTTTTTAACTGTAATTCCCATGATGTGAGGCTCAGTTGGTTTGAAGACACCAAGGAAAATGAGGTTCTTGAAGTGGCTACATTGTTGGCGATAGATCAGTGGATTCAGAATGAGCACATGGCAGATCAGTCCCAGAGAGCTGCTGATAGACACAGCCTGCGTTTTTATGTTTGTGTTTTATGAGGCAGGTTTATGGCTCCCACCTCCGATTTATTCAGTGTCTGACAGGCCTTAGCTCGAAGGGTTCCAAGTGAAATGAGATTGGGACAGTTTGAACTCAGCTCAGGTCAATAGCACAAAGCTATCCACAATGCAGCACTAAATTCTCACTAAGTTGGTAATCTCGGCTCTCCTGCTGGCTGATTCGGAAAAATGTCACACATGCTGCTGGGGGGGTGGGTAAGGGGAAGAAGTCAAAAGCTGCCCTTTCCTGAGGTTGAGACAGAGTAGTACTCTGCATTGAACCACGCTGTACTTGGCTTGAGAGCATATGACGCTGGCATTAAGTGTTATCTTCCTCAGCACTGTCACTCCCCATTATGAAAAGCACTAAAATGTATTAAAAAAGGAATTTTACATCAAAGAGTCTCAGGTAGTTCATGATATGATCAATAATGCGGTGACTTTATGCTTTGGCTGTCTACTGAAGAGTTGGAAGAGACAGATTAGCACTGTAAATGCTCATAAATATTTCATTTATTCTTTGAATTTACAGCTAATCATTCTCCCCCAAGGCTTAGTGGACATATGAGTCTTACAGTGGAAGATGCTAGATGCCGCCCTGGTCTATGAGAGATAGTTGTGATGTATGTTACTAAGGATAATAAAATTGGTCTCACCATTTAAGAGCTAGTGAAGGTGGAAAGGTAACAAGTCATGATTCCTTCTTCTGACCCCCATCTAAAGACACCCCTCAGATACGAGCTTATACACTATCCATCACTGGTACACTGTGGCTACAGTGTGTATTGTCTACAACCATAGCTTCTTCCACAGTGTTACAAGGATGTGCTTTTTTAAAATACAATTTCTAATTTTTCTCTGGATTTTTAAAAATGAACTGAAATCCTCTAAAGACAACAGAGACTGTCCAGGCAGCTTCCATACACAGCTTGCATTCCACCAAGTGGGGCGTAAAGAAAAGACAGCTAACCCCCGGGAAGTGTGAAAGACCCCATCTCCCGTTGGCTTTACACTATCCTGAAACTTGCAAAGTTTCACGCTTAAGCGTGAAATGACGCATGTTGACGTCGGCCAAGCGTACCAATGTCAACGTCCAGTTGCACGATAGTTCAGTCGGTGGGTGCATGCCAGACTTGCCAGAGCGCCCGCTGACAGTTAAAAGACCTGTTAAGGCCATTAAGTTATCAATTAAATTAAAATTTTCACTGCCCATCCAACCTAACGGTTGGCAGGCAGGCAGGTGAAAAGGCTAAGCGGCCTTTGCATTTTTTTGGAAACCTCATCCATGGGCAGGGTGAGGTCTCCAAAAGCAAATAAAACTAAAATGAAAACTTTACTTTTTCATTAATAACATGTCCCTGCTCATGTGACAGAGTCACATGAGGGGGCATGTTTTATTACATTTTAATTTTTAATATTTTTTATTTCTCTTCATCTTCCTGGGGCAGGTCTGTGCCTCAGGGAGATTATACAGTGCTCACTCTTATGCATGCGCAAAGTTCGCACTCGGCCAGCTTGCACTTGCCACTCGCCCCAGCACTGGCAGCACTCAGCACTGCCACTCGCGTTTCACACTGGGCAGGCCTTGATTGGCCCACCAGTGTGAAATTGCATTGCGGAGCCGATCATGGGTGGCGGTCGATTTCCCGACTGCCCCACCCATCCCCGCTGAGCATCCCCGCCAAGGGCCAAATTCTACCCATGGGCTAATAGGATTTCTCCAGAATATACAGCCAGCAAAATACTTTAAGTAACTGTTACCAAGCAGGAGAGAGATCAGAATGCTGTACTGAAACAGACAGAAGCTGTTTGCCCTCTCCGTCTCTCTCTCTCTCTCTCTCTCAATTGTTGTGTCCGGATTTGCAAAGTAACCATCCTGATGAGAGAAACCTACTGCAAACTCAGATGTTTTTGGGGCATAAAACATGGGAAATCTGTTCCTTACAACTATGCCCAAGAAGACAACTGAACAAAATGACAGCAACATGGGATCACCACGTCAAGACCAGCCAAAGAACAGCAACTTCGCAAACTGTAAAACAACTTTAAGCTCATCCTCTTGTTCTGCCATCTGTATGCGTGTATGTGTGAGTCCAGGTGAGTGTGAATGACATATGAATGGTGGTTGCGATTTACCTAGGCCGGAATTTTCTGTGACCGTTGGCATCAGGTGTCATGGTGAGTGTGAGTGGATAATATGGGGAGAAGGCCAAAAATCAGTTTCACACCATTATGAAACCATCAGGCAATCGTCCGCTCTGTCCATCAGTGGTCGGCAGCGTTTCCCACTGCCGCACGTCAGGAACTTCATTTTCATATATCTGCATATCATTATAAGCCCTGCTCGCTGGAATCATCCCTCCACATCAAATTTACCACCCACATCAGCACGAAAACATGCCAGTGCAGAACACGTCTTGACAAGTGTAACGTGCAGAAATCGGGACTTAACGTCAGGGCCTTGCTCATATCGCAAACATCCGAGGTACAGAAGATGCTGGAGCCCAATAGCAACAGCACGCTGGAGGAACATGCATCTCGTGCTGGGTGGATTCCCATGGTCATGGCTCCACCGCGAAGCAGCTCACGGAGGCAGAAGGTCACCGTTGAGTGTCTGCTTTAGGACGTCAGTGTGTTAGCCATGGTCTGCCATGGATGACCATTGAGGGGGTGGAGAAGCAGATGTAGGTTTAGCTGGGAGATGAAGGTGTACCGGTGCAGGAAGGGGCGGAGGGAGGATGATGGTGAGGTTGGGGGCAGGGAACAATGGTGTCAGGGGGCGGCAAGGTTGGGAGGTGGGGAAACAATGGTGTCAGGGGGTGAGGTTGGGGGTGTGGTGTGCAGGAGTATGGGGGAGGACTTTGTAATGAGGGATAATGCGGCAACTGGGGAGGTAGGAGTAAGAGAGGAGGAAGATATAAGGGAAGGACTGAGGAGGGGGGAAGGAGTTTGAAGGGAGGAAGGAGTTCAGAGGGAGGAAGAAGTCCAAGGGGAGGAAGGAGTAAGGATGGAGGAAGGAGTAAGGGTGGAGGAAAGAGTAAGAGTGGGGATGTCCAGGTGAACATACAATCGGGGGATCTGTGGATTTGATAACTGCCTCCTGGGGAGCAAAATGAGGGTGGGCATGGTAGAAGGGAATGGTGAGAATGAGAGAGGGCAGAGTGAGCCAACAGGGTGGGAGGGTGAGTGTGCAACACTAGCTGTAGAAGGGACGGCAAGAATGGTTGGTGTGGACTCAGAGACAGGCATGGACCCTGGAGGAGGTAGAGAGGTCAATGTGATTGGGGGTGGGATTCTCGGGAAGGTAGGGAATGTGCATGTCATCCAGACATCCGGAAAAGAAAAGAGTTCTGGCTGGTAGGTGACAGTGGGAAGATGGAAGGTGATGCTGCTGGGCTCCACAATGATGGGAGAAAGGACATGGGTGATCGGGGGAGGGGAAAGGACAGGGGAGCTAAAGACAAGCTTCAGCTAGAATTGAAAGTGAAAGGAGCCACGTGTTGGGCAGAAGCAGGTGCTGCATGGGCGTGTGATCAGTGGGTGGGTGGAGATGCAGGTCAGATCAGATGGACAACTGAAAGAGAAGCCCAACAGGCAGCATTGAAGATGCTCAGGACAGTGCGATGAGTGTGATAAGGGAAGGATCCTGCCTGGGAGAGTGCTTGCATGAGGCTCTGAAAGGCCATGCCACACACACGTTTTACCCTCCAGAATCACCTATGGGCTTGCTGTGTACAGTTGAACTGCTAGTTGGCAGGGTAGATGTGGTGGGAGGATTTGCGAAGCCTGTCAATGAAGCTGAAAGACACCATTACACATTATTCAATGAAAGTGAATATATTGTCAGATTATAAAGTGACAAAATACATTCTCCAGTGCAACTACTTATAATCAGAATATCTTAACTTTTCTAGGCCTGCCATCTCTAGATGCTGCTCTGACATCCACAGCAGGGGTGGAGACAGCCTGTGCAATGGTCGGCCTGTTGCCTCTGATGACTTTGGCATCTGCCCTCTGGAGCGCAGACCAGCTACTCCCTCTGTGGTGACAGAGGTCAAGGTTTGGGGGGGTCACAAGGGAAGGGGACTCGAGGGAGAGGATAGCCTCTGAAATTCCTGAGTGGATGAGCCGGGGTTTTTACCAGCTGCCACTCCTCATCCCTTCAGGTGCCCGAGGGCTCTGGCCTCATTCCTTGAGGGGAAAGAATGCCTGGAGGGATGTCGAGCTGCCCCATTTCCCTCCCACAATGCCACTGCAGGAACTCAACCATGGCTACCGCGATGGAGTGCAGGTGTGTATGCACCTCTGCATTGTGCTGGACCAGGCTCTCCATGGCGCCCAACATCCTTTTCATGGAGACCTCCATAAACGCACATTTGGGCACCACTTCATCATAGAGCAGGCGGACGCGCTCCTCCAACTTTCGTGCCCCTCTATTGAGGGTTTCCAACAGCTCTGTGTGATATCTGCCCACCTTCTGCTGACTCTCCACAACGTGTTGGAAGGCTGAATTCAGAGGCTTGTCATCTGACTCGGACCTCACAGATGCCTATTTCCCAGCAATCCTCCAAGTGCCAGTCAGTCGGCTGAACCTGCCTCCTCCTGCTGCGGACACGTGTCTGCGCGTGAACCCGAGCTTGCTCTTGATCTAGGTCTCACTGAAGTGTGTGTCTCTGTGCTGGTGGTGGGTGTGGGTAAGCGCTGTGATGGGTCTTCCAGGCTGCTTATTTCCAGCTCATCAATGGAGGAGGTGTCCTCTTGGCTGGAGGTGAGGACCTTGATGGAACTGAGGGACTGGCTGGATGAGGGTGTCAGTTGCTTAGCAGAGCTCCCTGTGAACCAAAGTAGAGATAATTAGTTCATGGCAACAGAGTCAAAAGCAGGAAAGAAAGCACTCACAATTGCGTTGAGAGAGGGATGATGTGGAGCAGGATCCTCACGAGGGTGTTCCCCACTGACCTCTCTTGCCACAGACACAGTCCATGTCCTCACCAGTCAGTGAGGTGGCATACTCCTCAAAGTGAAGGGGATGTTTGTGTGGTGAATGGAGCCAAGGACGGGATGAGGACCTGAGCTCCAGAGGACATGAACCTGTTGGAGATGTGAGGGTGCATGTGAGAGTTAGTGGAGTTGTCCCTTGAGGTGTGAGAGCCCTGTGGATGTGTAATAGGTTTGTGATTGTGTAAGCTGAGAGTGGTGAGAAGAGTGATTTACCCTGGCAGAACGGATCAGCCATTCTGCCTGTAGTGGCACTGGGTGGCTGTCCTCTTTTGCAGGTTGTTGGTGCTGATTACCGTTGCCATTGCCTCCCATGCTGGATTGGTGGCCTTGCTTGCTGGTCTTTGTCTAGAGCAGGTGTAGAGGACTTTATGGTAGGCTTCCACTGTGTCAACTAGGCGTTTGAGAGACACGTCGCTAAATCTGGGGGCAGCACATTTCCCCCCTTTGGCAGCCATCAGTCTGCAGCAACTTCCCATCCCTTGAAGACTTCTAACTCTTTGCAGGGGTAGTCTTTAAACATGGCGTCCGGTTTACTGAGAACCTGATGTGGTAGCGAGACAGGCGAATGAGATGCCACCCTACTGACAACCCAGCATCTTTCCCGGGAATGCAATATTAATGAGGCGGGATTGGGGTGAAATGGCATAAGAAGCTGCCGTTGCAGTCAGTGGGTAAAATTTCCTTTTTCACGCCCATTGCTGCACTTAGTACAAATCTGGGATGATGCTGCCCTAGTCTTTTGTTAAAATTCAAGAAATAATTTCAATAAACTTATCTTGTTCTTTGTTTAACCTATGAAAATCTGTCTGACTAACTCTTCATAATCTGAAAGCCTGAATAGTGGGACTCCTGTAGTATTGGAAAGGACATCCACTCTAAATTAATAAAAAAAAGCCCTGTTATGGCCATAGTGAAGAGAATAGTGAAATCATTTCACCCATGACCACAAGGTCATAACAACTGTGCTGCCCAAAACACACGGCCTCCACCATTAGAAGGAGAAGGGCAGCAGGGGATTGGGAGTGCCATGACCTCCAAGCTATCCTCAAAATTACACTCCATCCTGAGTTGGACTATATCCCCATTCCTTCATCGTCACTCAGTTAAAATCCTAGCTTCCCTATGTAACAGCATTGTGGGGTCATCATCATCACATGGACTGCAGCGCTTCAAGAAGATTCCCCTCTCAAGGGCAACTCAGGATAGGTAATAAATGCTGATCGTCCAGCAATGCCCATGTCCTGAGAATATATATTTTAAAAAATCAACTGAACCGTCAGTTGAACCTCTCTGCATAGACACACACAGGCACACAGGAGGAATAGTCATCTTGAGCAAGGATACTGGATGACCATTAGAGCCCCTGAACCTTTACCCCAACATGTGGCAGCACCTTCAGGCCATATGTGGTGTAGCATCTGTTTTATATCTCTCAAACTTTAGAAAGTGCATAAAGTGCAATTGAGAAAGACTAACTGAGGTCAGAAAGAGTGCACTGAGAGATGGGAAGGGAGAGATTTAGCTTTTCTTTATTTAATGTGACTTATGTTTTTAAAATAAAAGCCAAATACAATAAACTCTCTGAGTCAAACCGTAGGGGAGCCATATTCAAATTCAGGTTAAGAAGAGCTTCCTGATAATCAAAAAGACCCAGTTTGGCACATGAAAGCATCTTATGTAACCTGATATGCCTACAAATGTGGGCTACAC
Organism: Isurus oxyrinchus; assembly: GCA_026770705.1. Taxonomy (NCBI): domain Eukaryota; kingdom Metazoa; phylum Chordata; class Chondrichthyes; order Lamniformes; family Lamnidae; genus Isurus; species Isurus oxyrinchus. The sequence goes on from JANJGN010000012.1 coordinate 41,946,924, forward strand.
TTCTGTATTTGAAATGCTACATATTGAGTAATCCTAACACTCATTACTTTCTGTTTTTCAGATTCAAATGCCAAATAAAAGCACACAGTAACACACAGTAAAAGAGTAAAAGAAAAATCTTTATTCATTTGTTCAACCATTGGTTGGCCTTTTAAAAAAAAGGCCAGGATTTAGGACTCTGTAATCTTTTTCTGTTTAGTGAACTGTTTTCAGGATACAGTCATGTCATCAATGCAGTCAAACATGTTTACACTTCCCTTTCCACATCATGCCACAGTTTTCCACTCGCTCGGTCAATTTCAGCTTCTCTCCAATTGACAACACTTTTAACTTTCTCACCGGTTTCACCATGCTCACACGCTTTGCACGTCGCTGCATAGAGAAATTTGGGCCCGCTTAGGTTCAACCATTCTGCTCTGGTCAACACAGTCACATGACACCTGGTGGAAGCGGCCGGCTTGCTTGCGCCGCGGAAGCACATCTTTTACGAGGGATTTTGGAATTATTCCCTTTGCTGGCGCTGAACAAAGGTTTGGCTAACCAGCTTTGACTACGGCAGAATTTCGGCTAATCACGGGCTTTGTTCCATGTTTTTTGCTATTCTGCTATCGTAAATGGTTGATAATTTTGACACTAGCGAAATTTAGTGCCACGCGAGTTTCAGTCATCGAGATTTCACTGTAATTATGTCATCTGGATTTTGTTTGGAACAAGGTCAATGTTAATCGCTTACACCAATGAAATAGCTTCTAATTTCCAACACCTATAATACAGATGGAAAGGGACAAAGAAAACTATATAAATACAGAGAAAGACAGAAACCCAGCTTCTTTGATTATTCTAATTTGATGTTAGTTTTAATTTCAAAAGCAAACAATGCCTTTTTTTTAAAGGAAACAGGAAGAAATGCAGAACTGAGGGAAGAGAGAAACTTGTTGACCTCTTGCCACTCACCCTTAGGGAGAGCAGGTAAGAGGGGCCAGAATGGTAAGGGGGAAATGAGTCACAGCAAAGCAATGAGGAGGAAGATGAAGAAGGGTGGAGTGGGTAGTTCAAAGGGCAAAGGTTTGGTGTGGTAATGGCCATGAAGAGATGATGGGGTATGGGAATGCAATGGGAATGATGGATTGGGGAAGCTTGAGTAATTAGGGAGGGGATGGGAAAGGAGCTACATTTTGCCACAACCTCCATCCCAAGTGAAACCTGTAGCTGTTAGTGACTCACAGGTAAAAGCCTTGTTCACTTGTTTTGCAAAAACATACTTTATTCATAAAATATCTAAAAGAACATTACAAAACATTCCAAAATGGTCATTACAGAAAGTGCAATGATATTCAAATTTTCTACATGGATCATGTTGCGCTCAGAGATGCTTCTGTACAATTGTGACATATGTAATACTAACTCGATACATTCAATGTGAATCATACAACCTGAGGGATTCGATATAATTTCCAATCCTTTGGTGCACTGTGGCTGAAAGGCCTTAGACAGTGACCTTTCCCCATTGCACTTCTGCCGAGCTTTAGTGTGTCCTTCAGCATGTAGTCTTAGACCTTGGGATCTGCCAGTCTGCAACGCTCGGTCATGGAAATTATTTGCACCAACAAGTTTTGGGCAGACCCAAAACCGCCTTTCGCCAAGCTGATGATCCTGCAGCCACAGTTGATAGTTGTTTCAGTGTGCATCCCTGGGGTCAGCCCGTAGAGTATGAAGTCCTGCATCACAGGGTTGCTCGGGATGAACATCAATAAAAACCCACTGTATCTCTCTCCAGAACTTCTTTGCAAAGGCACATTCCAGAAGGAGGTGAACAACAATCTTTTCCCCATCACAGCCACCTTTAGGGCAACATGCGATGGAGTGAGAAACTGGGTGTTTAAGAAGGATCTGATTGGGGACCTTTCTCATCAACAGTCAAGCTACATCTTGGTGCTTGTTTGAAAGCTCTGGCGATGAGGCATTCCATCAAATGAATTTGACAACCTGCTCGGGAAACCATCTGGCAGAATCCACCATCTTGTTATGATCCACCACGCTCATTAGTAGCACTCTCTCCAAGTTAAAAGGTTGGGGGTTCAAGCCTCACTCTAGAGACTTGAGCACATAATCTGGCACTGCACTGTTTGGAGTGCTGCACTCTCAGAAATGTAACCAGTTCTGCAGCAAGAAAGCATTTAACTTAAAGTAAACTGACATCAAAGGTCAAGTGACTGTACTGTAAAGGCAGTTTTGTAAACTAACCAATCATCATAAGTTGGCCAAGCTTTGTATCCCAGCATACCTCCAGGAACCAATGGAACTTTTAAATGAGCTTTTAAAACAAGACATGAGCTAAAATTATTTATGCGCAATTGAATTTACTTCACGAATATGCTAACCAAGGAATTAGCTGAAGTGATCAAACCCACACAAGGACAAGCGTTTGTTTCAATTAAACTGCTGTCCTGGCCAATTAACTTCTGTGGCTAAACTGTTAAGAGGACTTACAAAGTAATGACTATGCTTCCACTATGTCTGGATTGGTTCTCACATGTTAATATCAAAATTGTTGCTGGAGTAAACCCTTGGAGAATGCTGATAAGCCCATCAGAGCACCTTTATGTGATAAATGTTAAACAAGGAACAGAATGAGGACATTTCCTTGTTTGTTAATGGACTATTCACTAACACTGATACCAGGCGTCTGACACAACCGCTGTACTCAGAACTTGGTCATGGCAGGGGACTGCCATGAGGCAGCAGAAACGCTTTGGAGATGTTCTCATCCCTGAAGAGCTCAATCATAGCTGCCGACTCATGAGAGGCCCTGGCTTTTGACCTACTGAAATGGAGAAGGCTCATTCGGGAAGGCACAAAACACATCAGAGCCTTCGTGAGGAACATGTAGAGACAAAGTTGAGGCGTCAGAGGGAGCAAACCTCCAAACAACTCACCTACCCAACCCTTCAAGCACCACCTGCCCTGCATGTGGTTAAGTCTGCATTGGACTTATCCGCCATTTCGTAACCCATCGAACTGGGGAGGTAGCAAGTCATCCTCGATCCCGAGGGACTGCCTAAGAGAAGAAGAAAAGAAGATTCGCTAACTCAATTTGAGAAGGTGATCAAGCTGAGATGGTACAATCAAAGGGAGGGGTATTGTGTCAATCATTGTTATGGGTATGATCTGTATATTTTAAGAAGCGCTCATTTAGGGGCAGAATTGGGCAACATGCATGGAAACTGTGGGCGGACTTGGTCACCTGCACTGATGGGAACATACTCCTTTGAGTGATTGCCAGGGTGTGTAGTCTTTGAAACTAAAGCAAGTTAAAGGGAATAGTTTTTATGTCAGTAGTGTTTGAAGTTGATGGGAATAATGTATTGACATTTGTGTATTATCTGTGGTACAGTAAATAGTTAAAACAATACTTAGTCGCGATGAGATCTGAGCCTTGGCAATTTTACCCCCAAAAGCCTACCCCCACCCCCACCCCCCCCCCCCCCCCACACCCCCCCCCACCCCACCCTCAAATCCCTCCACCCCTAGACAGGTTCAGGTTGGACTTTGGAATTAGATGATAAGAGGAAAGGTACTATTTCACTGTTTCAACTACCTATTAAGGTGCCATTCTTCAGATGGGCTGTTTAATCAGGGCCCCACCTGCCCTCTCAGGTGGGTATGAAAGAGCTCACCAGGCGTCTTTGTCAATATTTATCCCTCAATAATTAAAATATCTGGTTGTAATAATATTGCTGTTTGTTGGAGATTGTTATGTGCAAATTGTCTGGTGTATTATATTACAACAGTGACCACACATTAAGAAGTACTTCATTGACTGTAAAGCACCATGACACATCCTGAGGATGTGAAAGATGCTATACAAATGGAAGTTCTTTCATTCTTTCAATGATGCTCAAAGCATAATTTACCTGTCTGCTGGCAAAGAGACAAAACACAGCAGGCTGGAGTGGATGTCAGTGCGCAAGATACAAATCTAGCAAACCTGGGTATCCCTAGCGTCATAATAGGGGTTGTTGACTGTCAGAATTTAAAGGACGGCCTGTCTGGCTGCTGACTTACTTTAAGTACCAAGTCAAGGTTTAATTGTGCAAAAGAGTTATTTGTTGTCAAGCACTCTGCACTTAATTAACAAATGGGATATTAATCAGAAGAAAATCTATAGTCATGGTTAGCTCAATTTTTAACATATCAGGATTCTGGTCTTTTACCTCGAAATATGTTGACTGTTTCAGATTCTCTGGAACACCTTTGACCTTAAGCTGTTATATAAAAGGGGGATACCAGCAGTACTGAGGACCACCGGGCAATACTGCACAGAGACGGTCACTGTAGTGATGACCCTTTCACTACTACTGATTTTTCCCTCTGCCACCTCCCATCAGTACTGCCCCTACCCAAGTCTTACTGTTTGGTTCTGTTCTCACAAAAAATCCTGCCTCACATATGCCGTGTTCAGAAATATTTCAAATAGGGTGAAGGAAGGATGTTTTTAAATTCACTCTGGGGATAAGGGTACACCAGTAAAGCTGGCATTTATTCCCATCTCATTACAACTTGGAATGCACTGCCTGAAAGGGGAATAGAAGCAGGTTCAATAGGGGTTTTCGCTAGGCAATCGGATAAGCATGTGGAGGAAAAGACATTTTCAGGACTGAGGGGAAAGGACAGTGGAGTGGAGCAAGCTAATTTTTTCTTGCATAGACCCTATCTGAGTTTGAGGGGCTGTATGTCCTCCTTCTGTGCTATAAATATTCTCTTCTAATTGCTCCTGATAAGGTGGTGGTGATTCCTTTCCTTGAGCCTTAAAGTGAATAAAGGTGCTGCCACAGTGTTGTTAGGTAGGGAGTTCCAGATGAAGGAACAGTGATTCCAGGTCAGGATGGTGCTTGACTTGGAGAGAAACTTGGAGTGATAGCGCTGCCTACGTCTTTCGAGGTGCTGTGGGCTGTATGTTTGGGGGGTGCTGTCAAATGCTTTCTGTTGATTGTACGCACTGCATCCGTGGTGCAACTGTGGTTTAAGTTAGTGCCGATCGAGTGGAGAGGGAGCAGTCCCATTGACCAGGCCCTTAAAACACTAACAGTTTGCTTGTTTATCTCTACATCTTGCTGCAGCTGATTTGGGAAATATTGATGCTGACGCAGGTTGCAAAAAAAAAATGGTGGATAAGCATTTCCTTTACTAACAGCGACGGTCCTGACCAGAGGTGCGGACTTCACAAATCCAGTTGTGTTAATTGTACACAACAAGCAACATCAATGCTTTATATTGGATCTGTCTTCCAAAATATACAAACATTGCACTGAGCTGGTCCAAGGTTAGGAGACCTGCATTTAATAATGAGCTTAATCTTGATGGGATTGATTGATACAGGGGTGACCCAAATGCTGTCAGACCAGAAAGTGTGAAGTTTTGCCTACTTTAATCAGTCAAGTTACTTCAGAATATTGAGAGGGCTAAATTCGATAGCCATTGAGCATGAACAAGAAGGTAGGGACGCAGGGTTAAGCCATACTGGTTGGCTGAATTGCAGACAGCACACCAACTTTGTGATGCCTGTTCATTATAATAATATGTTTGCAGCCATAACTGCATATTAGCTGTGCACATCAGCAGAGGAGCCGAAATTGTCACTTCCTAGCACCAGTTAAAGCTTAAGCCTAGCTTGCACTGCTTAAAGAGAAAGTGTACTGAGGTACCGGGAGTCATGCAGGAGGTGAATCTGTCCTGGAAAACCGTGACAAATGGCACAACATGGATGAGTGAAGGCTCCAAGGTACGCAGATGTTGCACTTGAGGTATTGGAGAAAGTGGAAAGTAGACAAATGTCTTGGCGAAATCTTCTGAGGTGTGGCAATCACCTTTGGATTGTCACTCCGCTCATATTTACTTACCTTACACAGGAGCTCCACGTTCTTCATCCGAACTTCTGAACTGGACCTCCTGAGAAATGTGGAGTATACCTGCTCCTGGAATCCTTTCCTCATAGTGCAGGAGCATTGGGGGAAGTGAATCCATTCCCCCTTTTTACAGCACTAGCTGCCATATTCCAATAAGTTTCAATGTCACCTTTTGTAAATGCCACTTTGAAAAGCAATGGAGAGAAGGCAAGTGTGTTATGTAAGTAGGTGAGGGGGTATGGTGGGTCAGATGCAGGTAATTAGGGGATGGAGGGGTAGTCAGCGGTGGGGGTGTGGGGCTTTGTCAGGTGCTCGAGGGGATAGCCCAGGGTTAGGAATGTAGTCTGGGGAGGGACTGGGTAGTAAGGGGGGTAGCCAGCAGGATGGGAGGGTAGTCAGGGACATGGGGATTATTCAGGGGGGCAGAGGGTTGGTCAGAGATCGGGGTGGTCGGGGGGTAGTCAGGGCTGAGGGGGTTGTCGGGGAGTTAGAGGATAGGCGGGATTGGGGAGGATAGTCAAGGGGTGGAAGGTAGTCCAGGGCAGGGGTGGCATTGGAGTTTAGTCAGGTGGCCAGGGGAGTAGTTGGTTAGGTGGGGAGTAGTTGGGGGTTGGAGGGGTAGTCAGCAGGCCAAGCGGAGTGTCAGGCTGGGGGTTGGGGGTGGGGTGCGTGGGGGCAGTCAGTAATGTAGTTACCCAGGAGTTAGAACTGGTTTTATTCCTTCTTACTTTTATTCTGCTAAGTATATTGGAGCCTTCCGAAGCCTCCAACATGTTGCTTTTAGAAGGCAGCATGTCATACGGACAATTTAACTTGACAAAATGGACTCCGGAGTGGTGGGGGGTGGCGGTGGGGGCAGGTGACTTCTTTCAAATCAGAGTTTCAGAGGATTCCAAACACATGATAATTGCCCAATGGAAATTGAAATTTTCTGGGTAATTCCTGCAGAGTCCTTGTGTTGGAACATCTGAAGACAACTTCACCAGTGCATCCTCCAGGGCACCTCTGGGATATGACCATCCAGAAACCAGAAAATCTGGCCAATAGTCAAAAGGTAATGGAAGCAGATAGCTTTAATGGTTAATACCAGGACTCAAGATCCAAGGAGCTGGATGCAATGCTGCAAGTTCAATGACATCATACAAGTGGCCAAGATCAATAAATGCATCTTCAAATGTCATACTCATCAACTGCACCAATAGCCTCAGACACTGCTCAACATCACCATGCCCCCATCACTCACTTTCCCAAAATCTCTCTTAATCAAGACTCATACATAACTTGGAGAATCTGTACCACAGCTTCACACACTAGCACTACTAATCATCTCACAGCTTACACACACTGCCACACATTCAACCACACAGCCAAATCACCCAGACAGGTAGTGTGAAATTCACTGACACACTTCCATCTCTTTTGCAGGACAAGGTAGTGCTAACCAGATGGATACATATGTGTTTACGTGTCCTAACCATGTGGTAGGAGGCAATGCTGACCACGATGGGAACTGCCATTGTTAAGTTGAGAAGTGGGGCTGAAACCATCAAAGATGATGGTATCTTAATACTTAATCCTCCTCAGCACATCCCACATTCCCCATCCCAAAATCTCTTCTGATTTATAAGCTTTAACAGTCATGTCATACACCATAAAACTTATTCGGAAGATGGACACATTACTTTTAAAAGGTGGGATGGAATATGGGCAATTTACTTTGACAAAATGGATTCCGGGGGTGGTGGGGGGTGTGTGTTGGGGGGGGCTGGTCAGATGACTTCGTTTGTGGCTTCTGCATAGACATGGGCTCGTGCATATCTGGACCTGCCTCTAGAAGGTCATTCAAATGTAAATATCTTTTTGGAGGACCTTCCATTGATGAGATGTCAGGATGCAACAGTTCACTTTTGGAATTGATAGTTACTATTGTCTGGATATTTACAGAAATTCAAATACAACAGTCACCCTAGACTTAATGTCTGCAAACTTCAAATCTAACAAAGAGAGGTGTGAAGGAACCACTTTATCGAGCTGGTTTCTACACTATTTTTGCCGCCTGCTTTGGCTATAGGGCACTTGTGTTTCAACAACAGATTCTACCTGTAATCTACCCTGAAAGCTACACACAGTGTGGCAATCTGAGCTTGTGGCTGTGAGTGTGAAATCAAGTGATGGTGCTGTATCTTCATTATCAGTCCCTTCTTGCTGTTCTAGCTCTCCCTGACCAGGTGGCAATTCTTGGTATCTGAAAGGAGAAAGGCACAGGGTAATGTTCTGGTACAGGGAGGGTGGGGGTACAGTAGGAGTTGCTTACTTATGGCAAATGTAGCTTTGTTATGGACAGGGCATAATTTCTCCCCTTTTTCCCATCTCTCGATTGATCACAACAATATTTTTTTAGGAGTGCTTTAACCCCTTGACTGCTGTGACTTTAAAGAACAGACACAAAACAGACTTTCTAGTAACTTTAAATCAAAAGAGAGAATAAATGGTTATTTTATAGACAAGCTGCTAGAAGAGGGAGGAGGGAGGAGAAGGGCTCTCAGTAGAGAGTGATATATGCCCAGGGTGGTCAGGGAGCAATTCCTACTTGAAGGTCAGTGATAAACAAAATGTGAGTTGCCAGTGCTTCAGGAAGGATGTCCTCACTACCATCTGCCACCTGCTGCAATCACAACTGCAGCCTCAGAGCAAGGGCAAAGATTGTGGAAGTGAAGCTGACCGCCTGGCTCCTCCCAGGTTGGAGCTGGAGATATTTGCCAAGTTCCAAAGAGAACTATAGCAACAGCCAGAAGAAATCAACCAGCAACTAACCTGCAATTAGACCCCATTAAATCTTGCTGGTGAGGGTGCTCTTCCTGCTATTTAACATGTGTTCAGCTGCACAAGGTTAAGAGAGAACATCAGCTGGAGCATTCAGCTCCAAACGGGGGCTGCTGGCTTCAAATCAGGGTTCGATAATTGATCTCATGTTTGGCCTGCTCTGGATACCCCCGGTGGACCTTAGCTGTCTGCCATGACTGCCTTCATGAAGATGACATCGGGTGCGATTCGTGTCAGAAGTGTGCTCATGCATTGGGTGCCATTTTGGTCCCCGAATGCAGTCGTGGGGTTCAGACAACAGGCAACAGCGAGCCCAGATTGTGACCTGAGTTCCTCAATATGGTAAAAATATGATACTGGTAGTACATCTTCATTTTTTTGGCTCAGTTTTCCAACAATCTGAGCAGGTTTAAGAGAAGGTTTAAGTACAGGAAAAGACCATGAGGCCCTTCACATCTGTCTTATTTTGATACATCAGCCTATCTTCTCACTATGTCCCTCCATCCCCTCTCTCAGAAAGCTATTTAGTCATTTGAGACAATGGTATATAGTAAGTGTGGCATGCTTTGGAAGAAAATATAACGTTGGAGTTATGTTTTCCAAAGCTCTCCATCACTGACCTTTTTCATCACCTCACATCTATGTGCGTTGTGGACTAATTCATAGGGATTGATTGTCATGATTAGTCAACACTTCATTATCATTGTGACTACTAGTATGGTAGAAAACAAATCAAAATTGGCTTTGGTCTTTATTCATCTAGCAACTCCTATGCTCCTGGGTCCAGAAACACATCAAGTTGTTTATTGAATCAATTTCTATTGTATGGTTCAATGGCCCTCTCTGGTAACTTTTCTATAACTAGATTACTCTTTGAATCTGTGTGACTTGACTTCTTACTTTCCTAATTTTCTGACCTTTAAATTGTGTCTCCTGGTATTTAAACCCTTCACCATAAAGAACAATTTGTCTGGATCAATATTTTGCCTGTCCCTCCTCATACATAATCTTGAAATATTTAATTGAGGTCACCTTCAAAATTTATTTTCCACAGAAAACTACTCCTTAATCATTCGATGCTGTTGAACATTCCAGCTATCTTGGATCATCTTCATTGGCATCAGCAGGGCATTTAATTTTATTAATCAGGTTATCTGAACTCCCAATGATATCCACAGCTACTCTCAACACAAAGTCTGACCATCATCAAGGTTTACGAAGGAGCTCAGCATGGCCAGGCTGCAGCACTGGGACAACAGCTTTACGATCTAATAACTAAGTTTTAAGTAAAAGCCCTGGTTGCTGTGGGATAGTAAAATAGATAAGCAAGAAGTCAATATGCATGGCTGTGATTTGTAGCACACTATAAAAATATGGAGCTGGCTATAAGCACAATGCAGTCAACTAAGGAACTCATCTAAAGCCACATTTATACACATCAGTAGTAGACTGATGAAGAATTAGTGCTGTACCGGTTATGTCCAATTAGTTTTTCACAATAATGGGGCCAGATCTGAGAATTCAAATTAAAACAATTAAATGTGAATCCAGAAAATCTTTCTTCCCCCTAAAGGTTGTGAGAATATGGAACACACTGCACCAAAAGCTTATAGATACTGAATCAATTGAAAGGGAAGAGAGATATTTATTTGGAAATTAAAGGGAGTAAGGGATATGGCAAAAGTGTGGGCATTAGATTAAATGGATAAAGAACTGTCGTGGCTGATAAATGTCAGAGGAGGCTTAATGGACCCATTCAGTATCTCTCAAATCTCCAAACACTTGTTGATTTTTTCCCCAAAAATATACATTATACATAATTTTTTTAAAAGTACATTACAAAACATTTCAACTTGAAAATTACAGAAATGGCATTAAAATTCATATTTCCTTCATGCAGAATGTTCCTCTCTGAGATGCCTCAATAAAATTTCAATACTCTTGAAATTTGCAAAGTACATTCAATGTCAGGCACTTTGTTGATTTCATATACATTGGTTGCATCCATCACAAGGTTTCATCCATCATAAGTCAACCTGGCCTATTCTAAACATATCCTCATCCACTGTCCACACACATGCACTTTCCAGTAAGGGTTATGGCACAGTGAGGAAGAAGAGGAATCCCCGGCTCTTTCTGCTCGGAGACCAGAGTTGCTGATGCACTCCGTAATGCTTCAACTGCTGTCGCTCTAAGATCAGAGTGCAAAATGATCTAAGTAGAAAATTTGAATATCATTGCGCTTTCCGTAATATCCATCTTGAAATGTTTGTAATGTTCTTTTTATTGTATTAAAGCACCTCAGATTGCAACTCGATCTATGTAGAAAATTTGAACATTGCATGTATTTCTTTGATGGCCATTTTGTAATGTTCTCTTGGATATTTTATGAATAAAGTATATTGTTGCAAAGAAAAAAAAAAGTGCCTCTAAGATCAACTGACAGATCAGGGATGGAACCTGGGACTTTCTGATCTCGGTGACTCAGATATGCTTTCATGCAAAGCACCATCAGGAGGATTGCCTTGGCGCACACTGTATTTTTTAATGTAAAAAAGACAATCAAATAAAACTTCCACCTTATTTTCCTTACATTTTTTTGTTTCTTTTACCTCAACACATCTGATTTGAGTTTTTTTACAGTAATGCCCTTGATGCTATATTCTTCTAAAAAAAATCCCTCCATCTTTTTTGAGTTTTGCAGGAAAACTGAAGAAGATCATTATGAAGCCTAAACTTTGACATATGTCTCCTGCTACACCTTATTTATTCCTTCTCATTCTTCACTGCACCAACACAGAGACAACTTATTACCTCTGCTCACCCCTTGTCCAAGGGTTGTCAGGAAAACCTCTTAATATGGCCGAGACCAGAAAACACTGGGATAGCTGACTGCTCCGATAGGAAAGGTCCCACTCAAAATGACAAAGCTGCAAACGTGAAATTGCTTCGACTGCACGGTTGCAAGAGTTGTTCATCGACTTGGAGCCTTTGAGCAACAATAACTATAAACCTTACACCTCCCCATTTGTTTCATTGTTGCTGGACATGGCACCCTACAGCAGAAACAGGGTCACAAGGTAAAAGACAGCATGAAAACCTTCCAATAATGTGCTCCATACCACTCTTGATGTCTCATCGTCTCTAATATAACACAGTCTGCTTGTGCTGCAACCATAAACAGATTACACTTCAGTGTTCTCTGATGTGATTGCTGATGAAACAAGTATCATTTATGACTGCTCACAAGCAATTCAGTGAAACTGCCTGCGTCACAGAAGATACATTCCTTGAGCATCTCCGACAGACAATGTTATACTGAGAAGGTGCACTTCAGAATCCTCATTTTGGAAACTCAAAAAGGTCAAATGATGGTATAATCACCGTGGTAGCAATTTCAACTTCTCTTGGGTAACGTTGGTTTGCATCTGAATACTCCATTTGCTCCTTGGCCTGATAGGAATCAGCAGAGAGTTAAATGGCCTAATACTGGTAATAGCCCTGGAATGTGTCCAATAACCTCTTATCGCAGTTAATTCAGCCAGCAGGGTCTCAGTACAGTCATGTTTATGCATTGGCTGCATTAAATAGATTAAATTTTACTCTGACCTTATTTCAGCTGCGGAAGAAGCTATTGTGATGTCAATCACCAGGCAGAGAAAGAAAAAATAATAATTTGATCTTTAATAAGCATCAAAAGGAACCATTTAAATCCGAGGCTAAGGAAATGGAGAACTGAGAGAAAATGTATTTAAATCTGAATTCAATTTCAATATCACTCAACTGCATGAATGCATAGTAGCATTTATCCAGTAAAGCCCAGAGAGGGGCTAAACTTAAATATTAAATATTTAGTTAAGTCACTGGTCAGCTCCATTTATTGTTTAAATAAATGAGCTTGTAATGTATTATTCCCTCTGGTTGGTTCGCATTTATCATTTGTTTAGGCTCTGTTTCATTTTTGGGGCATGAGCCTTGCAGTGTCTTAAACTTCCATGGCTTCAATTTATCGACAGCACTCAGTCACACACTACTGTTCCAAACTAATGCCACCAACTCCCCTGACTCAATAGTGCAGCTTCCAAAATCCTCCCACCAGCCAGGATTTTCTGTAACCACCAGTGTTGGGTGTGCTCGTTAGCGTGTGTGGACAATATGGAGAGAAGGCCAAAAATCAGTTTCATGGTGTCGTGAAACCAGTTTGCAATTGTCCACTCCGGCTGCCAATGGCAGGCCGCATTCCCCACCACCAGACATCAGGAATCTCATTGTAAAACATCAATATATCATTATAAGGCCAGCCCGCCAGAATCACCCCCCCACCCCCACCACTCCCGGATCACCCGCTCACGCTGGCGGAATAACATGCCGAATTGTTTCACAACAGGACATATGTGACATGCACCTGGCGGGCTGCTCTTCACTCGGGACTTCAAGGTTGGTTTGCCTACCATGCTTCGGTCAGCACTTGCAGTAATCAGCGCCAGTCTTCACAGACAGCACACTTTTAGTGGGGGCTCATGGGTAGGTGTCTACCAGACCAGCCATATGTGGGTGTCTTTTCAACGGCTGCAGGGCAAGGTCTTGCTTGGGGAATGGGTAGAAGTGGCCTCAGGCAAGGGAAGAGGCTGCAGGGTGATGGCTGTACTGGGGAAGGAGGGTAACCCAGGTGTATGTGGGGCACATGTTGATCTGTACAAGTGGCCTCAAGATGGTGAGGGCTGGGGAGGCATCTCCAGTGGGGATGAGGCCAGATGGAGATGTGAGGGTATGTGTAACAATGGGTGGTGATGTCCCTTGAGCTGGCAGTGAGTGAGATGCCAGTGAATGTGTGATTGGCTTGAGTGTGTGAGTTTAGAGTGAAGAGATGGTTTCCGTACCCTGGCTGCACGGATGAGATCATTCATCCTCTATCTGCTTTGGATGGCCAACCTCTTCTGTGCAGCATTGGCACTGACCTCTGCTACCATGACCTACCAAGCCCGAATGGTAATGTTGCTGCCCCTCCTGTGGCCAGAGCGGGGGGTAGAGGACATCACAGTGGCCTCCGCAGCATCCAAAAGGCACTTAAGGGCTGCAGTTTTCTTGCCTTTCGGGGCCATTGCCAGAATTTTCGGCTTGGCAAGCAGGAGCGGGGCCCACTCGCTAAGGTGTAAAATGACATGGGGTGATGTCGGGCGTGTGTCCCAACATCACCGTGCGTCATTTAGATTTTCAGTTCAGCGGGCACGCAGCCAACTCAGCCTATAAAAAACTAATTGAACTAATAAAATCAGCTGCCCGTGCAACCTCACGGGCGGGATGAGGTTTCATGAAGTGTTTAAAAATTGAATAAAAATTTTTTAAAAATTCATTGACATGTCCCAGCTCATGTGACACTGTCACATGAGGGGACAAGTTTAAGAAATTTTAATTTCTTTATTTACACATTTAAAACTTAAACTGACCTCGCCGAGGCAGCTCTGTGCCTCAGAGAGATTTCTGTGCTCTTTCGTGTGCACGCGCAACAGAGTGCAGGCCTCAACTCAGGGAATTCCACCCCCGCCCACACAGGGAGCACTCAGCACTTCTGGGTGCGCGTCATGCTGGAGCAGGCCTTAATTGGCCTGCCCACGTAAAATGACGGCGCAGACCCGATTGGGGCGCCGATCGGGTTTGTACCCGCTCCCGACCGCCCCCGCACAACCCCCCTAACGGGGGACAATTCTCCCCCAAGTCTTCTTTGCTGCAGTCCTGGGCTGGAATCACTGAGCGTGACTGTATTTTAAATGTGGTGCCTGGCATGATGAAGTGGCCAGGTGATGGCATGGCAGGTGAATGAGAGCCCACCTGCCATAGAAGCGGTGTGTTTCCCGGGAATGCATAAGTAATGCGGCGGGTTTGGGGCGATATGTTGTGAAAACCTGTATCCGCCCGCTACCGCACTTAGTGCAAATTTAGGGCAATTCCACTCACTTTATCTTAGTGATCCCCTCCTCCGTCACTTTACGCACTCTCTCCTCCCTTGACACTAAACCTCCCTGGCCCATCATTCAAACATCCCTGGCTGCTTGTTCCCCTGAACACTCTATTCCTGTGAGATTTTCTAACTGCTCCCTTTGTCTTTCCACCCCCTCCTCTTTGAGCATGACCTCCATCCTCATTCTAGCTTCTCTAGAATGTTTTATTAAGATTATTATTGTTAAGTTACGAAATAGAATATGAATTTATAAAAGCTACCTTTATTATTAGAGACTAACATCTAGATTTATTAGGAATTTATCTGCAAGGTCTTTTAAAACATGAAATAATTTTCCCATTGCTCCACTACCTTGGCATCTTTCAATGCTGTCCCTATTCCTAAGTCTTCCTTTACTATAGAAGATTTACTAAGTCAAGATTTTTTTTTCACCTATGACACTGGGGACCTCCGGAGGAGTTCCGAGCAGGTGACCCATCTCTGCCTGCTCCGAAGGTCCCCAGCATCACAGATGCCAATCTTCAGCCAATTCGATTCACTCCACATGATATCAAGAAAGGCACTGGATACTGCAACGGTTATGGGCCCTGATAATATTCTGGCAATAGTACTGAAGACTTATGCTCCAGAACTTGCTGCACCCCTAGCCAAGCTGTTCCAGTACAGCTACAACACCAGCAATGTGGAAAATTGCTAAGGTAGGTCCTGTACACAAGAAGCAGGACAAATCCAACCCGGCCAATTACCACCCCTTCAGTCTACTCTCCACCATCAGTAAAGCGATGGAAGGGGTCATCAACAGTGCTATCAGGCAGCACTTGCTTAGGAATAACCTGCTCACTGACATGCAGTTTTGGTTCTGCCAGGGTCACAATAGCAGGTCAGAGGCTAGGAATTCTGGGGCAAGTAGCTTACGTCAAGTCCCCAAACTCTGTCCACCATCTACAAGCCACAAGTCAGGAGTGTAATGAAATACTCCCCACTTGCTTGGATGAGTGCAACTTCAACAACACTGAAGAAGCTTGGCATCATCCAGCAGAAAGCAGCCTGCTTGATTGGCACCACGTCCACAAACTTTCACTCCTTCCACCATCGATGCACAGTAGCAGCAGTGTGTATCATCTACAGATGCACTGCAAGAATTCACCAAGGTTCCTTAGACAGCACTTACCACACCCACAACCGCTGACATGGAGAAGGACAAGGGCAGCAAGTAGATGGGAACACCACCGCCTCGAAGTTCCCTTCCAAGCCACTCACCATTCTGACCTGGAAATATATCGCTGTTCCTTCACTGTCCTGGAACTCCCTCCCTAACAGCATTGTGGGTGTACCTGCACCACATGGACTGCAGCGGTTCAAGAAGGCAGCTCACCACCACCGTCTCAAGGGCAATTCGAGATGAGCAATAAATTGATGACTGGCCAGTGATGCTCACATCCTGTGAATGGATTAAAAAAATCTTAATTTAGTAAATCTTACTACAGTCAAATATAGGAAGACTTAGGAATAGGGCACAGTATAGGAAGATGCCTAGGTAGTGGAACCATGGGAAACTTATGTCATGTTCTAAAAGAGCTTGCTTGCAGCAAAAAGGCAAGGCCTTGAGCCTGTCTGTGAGACTGCTTGTGTATGTACTAACACAGAATTGGAATTGTTAGGCCCCTCTAGGCGATAAGACCTTGGAACATTCAGAAAAGAGATAAAGGTGGATGTGAAAAACATGATGTAATATTATGATACTCACATTGAAAGGTACCTGTTTGGTCATGGAAAGTATCCTCACACAAAGGGGGGAAGATGATTGGGACGAGGGAGGAGTTAATTAGATAACAGCCAGGATAAAAGATGTCCTCACTTTGTCTTTGTGCACTGAGGAAAGCCATCCAGAGACAGAACAAACAAGACAAGATACAAGGGAGAGAGGGAGAGAGGGGGAGAAGGAGAGGTTTGAAGAGCAACATTCCAAAGGAGAGAAGTCATTTGTGTGCTCTACCATCCAGATTTGACGTAGGTAGTATAACCCACATTAAATTGTAAATCACCGCCTAAGTTTATTGATGTAGCTTATCTGTGAACTTAATGAACTTAGCTTGACTTTGTCTCAACAAAGTTGATTCACAGCAAAGCCTTGCTGCCAAGTCTGTTGCTGTCTTAAATGGATACAAGACCCCCAAATCCTTACAGTTTCCTTTCCTCATGCTCTATGCCCAAGTTCTTCTCCCCGCCCCCACATTATAAAAAATGCATTCCGCTATGTGAAGGACACTGTGTAAAAGCAAGTTACTATTGCTCATTGTTCCTCATACTTTCTTCCTTCAACTTTAGATTTTTGAGCTTTCCCCCTTTCTCTTTACTCTCTACTGTTGATTGGTGGTTCTTTAAGCCACCTACGCTCTAAACCCCAATTCTAGCTTAACCCAACCCATGGGAATGGGTTTGGGTTGGATGCCCATTTTACATTGTCCAACATTTTACTTCAGTTGAGGAATTAACACTTTGAATGGAGGAATACTGTGTCTTGTATCCACTTAAGGCACAAACAGACTTGGCAGCAAAGTTCATTAAGTTCACAATAAACTATGTCAGTAAACTCAGGTGGTGATTTACAGTTTAACATGGATTATATTATCCATGTCAAGATCTGGACAATGATAATCAACCCTGATCATCAAGCCTCCATGCAAACCAGTGCACTTGCTCTTTGCTATTCCACTGCCGAATAAGCCTGTCCTGCATGGGAAAGATCTACTCATGCTAAGAAGATGGATGCCGTTCTGAATTCAAGCTGCTGACTTATCACAGGTTGTTTAAAACCAACAAACACCAACAGCCTATATATCCTGGCGGGTATCACTCCCCCTGATGTAAGAAGAACGGTAGCCAGCAAGAAAGAGCGACTCTGTCAAACATCAGATGAGAGGCACCCTCTACATGGTCATACACCTACACCCAGCTGCCTAAAGTCAAGAAAGAGCTTCATGAACAGTGTTGTTCCATTACAATCAACCCCATCTGAAGCCTGCATCGCCTTGTGGAAAGACCGGCTCGCCAGGCTCAAACAACACCCAGCGATGGAAATTCTACTGGATGAAAGCCTTCCCCCAGGAGCTAATTGCAACTGGGCAACCTGGAAGTGCCTTAACAGACTTAGGACTGGTGTAGGTTGTTCAAAGGTGTCACTAAGCAAACGGGGATATACAACTTGCCCGACAACTTGTGAATGTGGAACTGAGCCACAGACTATGCAACATCTCCTGCAATGCCTATCGCTAGAGGAAACCTGCACTGTTGCAGATCTTGCCGAATTCAACAAGGAGCAAAACTGTGTCCAGTTCTGGCTGGGCCATGTATAGACTGTCCGTGGACACAATAAGTAGAATCAAGCCTCCTTCTACCTCAAAACATGCACAGTGTCCAGCAGGAGTCTGTGAGTATCAAGAGTGAGAATCTTGGCAAACTTATCTCCTAATCTGATATGGAATATTGAGGTCAATTATTCCCAAATTCAACTAGCTAACTCTGCACTGACTGGGAACCAAAGTAAGGTGTGTATGGATTCAGCATGGCACAGGGTGGCTTGTTCACTTATCATCATTTGGGAATGTTGACATATTAAACGACCATATGTGATGGGATGAAGGGAGAATGGCACTTTGCCTCGCTCTCCAGCATCTCAAAGAAGTGAAGTGATCAAGGTGAATGACACTGCCCAGTGAATAATGTTAGTGAGGTACCTCCAGATGACAGAGCCCACAAAGTCTATGAGCTCTGCCCAATTCATTTTCCATTGATACAGTTACAGCTCATAAAGGATTTCTTCTTAAATGTTATTTGCAATTTTTATAACTCCATAGGAAGATATTCAAATGTCAGAGTGACTGTTATTACCAAATAAATTTATATCAAGTACATTTAAGTTTACAGTGATTTTGGGAAATGTAAAAGAGAAAGCTTCATTCATTTAAATAAATAAATAGATTCCTTGGGTCAAGGCAATACTGCACCAACTATTCTCTGTAAACTCGGCTAATCAGGGTGTGTTATTTAGCATTAGGATTTATTTGAAGTTGCAAACTTCGAATGCGTCAATATGATAGCCACTTAGACGACACTGAATAGGCCGGTGAGAGTCTGGAGGGTAGTGGACAGCAGAGAGAGAATTACATGGACAACAATGTATATGGTAGAAAGTAGCTAAGTAGACCTTGTGTGAATAATATTTAGCAATGGCTTATCCCTTTACCCTCTATACGGTGGGGGGGGGTGGGGGGGGGGTGCGGGGTGGTGGTGCGGGGTGATTTGGTGGTGGCAGAGGTGGTGGGCACAAGGTGGAGGAGAATTTCTGTGGGGAAAACCTGAGTTCGGGTTTCCCTGCATCCTGTGGAGCCTTGACCCGACCACCCACATTCTGGGGGCCATTATTGACCAGGAACTTAACTGGGCAAGCTGCATAAATACTTTGGTTACAAGGCGCACAATTTTTAGCTCGGTGTGCGTGCGTGCGCCTGACTGGCTTGAGCGTGAAATAACGCACTATAATGTCAGATGAGCATCCTGACTCGCCCGATATTCCGGTCGGTGGTCGCACGCTAAACTTGGAAGCATGCCCGCTGACAATTAAGAGGGCAATTAAGCTCATTAATGGCACAATTAATGGAGATTTTTCATTGCCTATCCAACATTACAGTTGGCGGGCAGGTGAATTGCATTTTTCAGGAAATCTCATCCATGGGTGGCATGAAGTTTCCGTTATTAAATTAAAAAAATAAAAATGTTTGGACACGATTTTCATCATCCATATGTTCAGGTGACTGATACTGAAGCATGGACATCTTTATTGATTGCTTTTAAATTCTTCAGCTCTCTGAGGCAGCTCTCTGCCTTCAGGAAGCTTTCATTCCGTGCTCCCCTGCGCCTGTGCTGACTTCAATGCTCACCCTCCTCCCACTGCACCCTGCCAGCACTAAGCCTTTTAGTGCACATTTCATGCTGGCTAGCCATTAACTGGTCATTAATTGGTAGCCAGCATGAAATTGTGGTCGGGGGCTGATTGCGGTCGGCAGTCTGTTCAGCTGGCCGCTCTCGGGCCCAACGATCACGGGCAGCTGCCAAACTAAAAATCCCAGAGGCTGGGAAATTTGCAACATGTGTCTCAACCTGATATCCTTCCAAAAACGTTCCACTATCTACAAGACAGGAGCTGGTAGTGGGATGGAATACTCTCCACTTGCCTGGATGAGTACAGATTCAACAACACTCAAAATGTTCAACACCATCCAGGTCAAAGCAGCCCATTTGATTTGCACCCAATTCATCGTCTAAAACACTCACTTCTTCCATCAGCAGTATGTTCCATCTACAAGGTGCAATGCAGTAGGTCATAAGACTTCTTCTAGTTTACCTCTCAAACCCATGAGTTCTCACAGTGCACCACCGCCTCCAAGCTCCCCTCTAAGTCACACACCATCCTGACTTGGAAGTATATCGCCATTCCTTCACTGTCATTGGGTTAAAACATTGAAACTCCCTACCTAAGAGTACTGTGTGAGTACCTTCACCACATGGACTACAGCGATTTAAGAAAGCAGTTCAGCACCACCTTCTGAAGCATGAGTTGGGATGATCCTTGTCAGTGATGCCCGCATCCAGTGAATGAATAATTTAAAAAAAATATTGATTGTTTTTAATTGACAAATTTCCCTCATATGAGCACAGTTCTGAAATGCTTCTCTTTTCTGAATCTGAAGTTTGATTTGTATGACACATCTAAGTGTGATCCTTGACAAGATTTGCATGCCAACATATTGCTTTCTAATATACTCAGAATTATCATGGCTTTTTAACAAGGATGGGAGCTGTACGCTATGTACAGCTGTTATTGTGTGGCTACTTTCCTTCAGGACAGCAAAATCTAATTGTTCAGAACACTTCCTTGGGCTGCAATGGTTGATTGTAAAGCATGACAACAATCATGCCAGTGTACTTCAATGACCTCGAGCAAATCATCTCTTAATCTTATCATGCCATTTAGCTTAGTGTCTCTCATTGCCAATGGATGGGTTGCTGCAATGACAGACTTCTTTCCATTGAGCACCAACATGACCATCAGCATTCAGGAATTCTCTTTGAAATCTCCAACCCTAAACCCAGGCCCCAAGACTAATGAAATTGTCATGGCCTCCTCAAACTACATTCTTCCCAATGCAAGCAGGTTCCTCAGCAAAATACCCATGCAATCAGGATATGTGTCTCAATGTACAATGTAATAACATGTATATAGTTATACAATTAAATATACAATACCCTCATATATCATTGTGAATGTATCCTAAACTGAAGTGAACTATTCTGAAGAAGAGCAGGTGATATATTCTTGGTGCTCCTGGGCAATATTTATCCTTCAGCCAATACCTAAAAGTACATAATCTGGTCAGTATCACATCATCGTGTAGGACCTTGCTGTGCCTAATAGAGTTTACTATATTACAATTGTGATTACACTTCCAAAGTATTTAATTGGCTATAAAGCACACTGGGACATCCTGAGGTTGTGTAAGTTTTTTTAATCAACAAAGCCTTCATAAAATATATATGCAGGGCTCTAGACCAATATGCATAACAGCTTCATAAAATGAAAATATACATTCTTCCCAACCCAGTTTCAAATAATGATCTGATTGCATCACTCTGTTTGGAAGAATGATGAGGGCAGACAGAAAAGGACTTGAATTTTTTATTGCCCTTGTTTTCAGAAAGACCAAGACACTGAGTTATTGAAATTATTCCATGGCAGTTGTCTGGCAGTAGGGTGCCCTTAGTGTGAACATACATCAGTTTGATAGTTTAGTTGCACATTATGAAAGCAGCAGCTGTTTGCCTTACAGTGCTCATAAATCTTGACTTGTTGGTATTGCTTGTCTGACAATGGTTGTTGTCACTGGCCGTGGCTTTTGCTCCTGGTCCGTTGATAAATATGAGAGCAATGGATAGATATTTGTATAATACCAGCAGATCTCTTTTAGTGTTGCTTACAGTTAGTGATATGCTGCTTTAGAAGGGAGGCAATGTTATATCATATGCAGCACAAGATATATTCTGCTGAGGTAGAGCAGTGGGCCTATTAGGGCACAATGTGTGATTGTTGTGAACTAAAAAGAGCCTTGGGTCAT
Source organism: Isurus oxyrinchus (assembly GCA_026770705.1). NCBI lineage: Eukaryota > Metazoa > Chordata > Chondrichthyes > Lamniformes > Lamnidae > Isurus > Isurus oxyrinchus. Next base: position 41,968,784 of record JANJGN010000012.1, read on the forward strand.
TCGGAGTTTAATTGTTTGGTCGTGGCATTTCACAGATTGGAATGGGCTTGTCAGTAGAAGGATACCAATTAGAAGCCCCAGATATAAGACTGTTGGTATCAGTGACAAAATGTGGGGCAGGGTTTTGGCTCATGGCTGGGGTGGTCGGCTGGGGCAGGTGGGGCTGCCCGTGATCAACTCCGCACCGTGATTTCATGCGAGCAGGCCAATTAAGGCCCGCCCAGTGTGGAGTGTGAGCGGCAGCGCTAAGCGCTGTCTGTGTGGGCTGGTGGAGGAGGGAGAGCCGGGCCTAGTGCACAGTTCGCGCATGCACGAGAAAGAGCGCTTCAATCTCCCTGAGGCACGGGGCTGCCTGAGGGAGAATGAAGCACTGTGCAAAAAAAAAATAGAAGAGAATAAAAATTTAATAAAACATGTCCCCTCATGTGAACTCTGTCACATGAGCTGGGACATGTTTTTAATTCAAACATAAAGTTTTATTTTAATGTTTATTTGCTTTAGAAAACTTCATAATGCCCGGGGATGACGTTTCCTAAAAAATGTAAAGGCCGCTCTGCCTTTTCGCCCGCCTGCCAACTGTCAGGTTGGACGGGTAGCGTAAATTTGAATTTAATTAGATTTTTGATGGCCTAAATAGGCCTTTTAATTATCGGTAGGCAGGCAGCCAACTCCGGCGCGCACCCGCCAAATGAAATACTGCAAGACAACGTACACCCAACGTCATCGCCCATCGTTTTACTCTCGGGCGTATCGGCTGCGTACCCACATGCCGAGCATAACATTCTGCCTGTGATGTTCTCCAGTGTGATGTTGGTAACGTGAGATGTTTTCATAGTGATGTGTGTGGTGTGACATTTGCAGTGCAGTAACTGAAGTGTGAGGGCTAGGGTGCGATGTCTGCATGCACTAACATACTGAAATAAAAACAGAAAGTGCTGGAAAAGCTTGGCAGGTCTGGCAGCATCTGTAGAGAGAAAATCAGGGTTAGTGTTCTGAGTCCAATATGACTCTTCTTCAGAATGCAAATATTGAAATATTCTTATGTTCATCTGTACTGTATTAGATATGCCAATGAACTCTACCTCACCATCGCTTTTCTTGACTCCTCCATTGTTTCCTAAGTTGTCTGACTGCTTCTCCAACATCAAGTACTGAACGAGCAGAAATTTCCTCCAACCCAATGTTAGGTAGATGGAAGCTATTGTCTTCGGTCCCTGCCACATATTCAGTTTCCTAGCCATCGATTCCACCTCTTTCCCTGGCAACAGTCTTAGGCTGAACTAGATTATTTGCAACTTTGGTGTCGTATTTAACCTTTGACCACGCACTCTATCTCGTCACTAAGACTACCTATTTGTCTATTTCCACCTCGGTAACATTGTCCAAATTTGGCTGTGCTTCGGCTCAACTGCCGCTAAAATCCTTTAGCTGCCTCGGCCTTAAGCTTTGGAAGTTCCTTCCTAAACCTCTCTGCCTCTGTTTCCTCATTAAAACCTAACCAAGATTTTGACCATCTGCTCCAATACCTCTATAAATGGCTTGTTTTCAAATTTTACTTCATAACACTTCTGTGAAGCACATTGGAACTTTTTATTATTTTAAAAGTGCTATAGAAGCATAAGTTATTGTTGCCAATATTAGAAGATAATGAGAGAAAGGTAAATCCACTGAAAACAGCAGGGAAATATATATATTGAAAGAGCCAGCAAATAAATGTTGTGAAAATATATTACAAACTTGTCTCTAGCTACCTTTCTCTTTTAAATTTTGAAATAATAAATTATTGACCCGATACCAATCTTTTGAAGCCTCAGGACTAGAGTAAACATGATGAAAGCTGTGAAAGTTAACATTCAGGGCTGATCCTTTTAAACAGAATGTGAGTAACAGCTGTACCATATTGCCTGAATTGGTGGATTGCACAAAGCTATGCTGAAAGATGTTGAAGTAGCGTCTTTCTTTGACGTACTAGTTGAGAAATCAACCAGGAGTTTCTCTACCACAGTCTACTGCAAGCCTACCTTCACTGGTCAATACATGTGTTGGAGCTCTTACAGTTCCACGTGCTATAAGATTGGACTTATCGGCAACCTTGTAAATAGAGCTTGAGCCATTTGCTCACCATGCAAGCTTGATGCTAAAATATGGCACGTAAAGACATCATGCGGGATAATGGCCACCCTGAGCAGATCATTTCACACTGTATATTGTGCAAACTCGTGAATGTGCCTAAGGCCCTGAAAAGTGCCCACTCTACCTCAGATTACCTTGGAAAGGTAAGGTACCTCAATGAAGATTTGAGCAACAGGTGAGGCTAGCTGTTTCACGCTGGTACTACGCAATAGCTACACAAGTGGTATTTGTCACTAGCGGGATGCTGCCGGAAAGCCAAAAAGACGTTTTGCCTATCACACAAATGAGTAATGTGGTATATGAATTTCAGTACCATTGTGATGGTAGGTATGTAGGCCAAACGTCCTAAAGACTAGAGCATCATATCAAACAGCACATTGCTTCCACTGTTTGCAATGAGCAAGGTACGGACTGTACCCAACCCGCCTGTGCTTGCAAACTCAAAACAAAACATTAGATGTGATTCTGCAATTGGACAACATTTGCTAAATATTCTTCCATGTGCTAAGAATTACACTGACAACCAATTTAAGACTGTCAGTCGGTCTCACATTGTGGCCCATTTGCATGTACTGGTAGCTACATATATTAATACGCAGACCCCTGTACTTTGTGCACAGAAAGTACATGTACGCACATTGCACCTGTTTCAGCTGAACAAAATAAGTGACAGCCATTCGCTGGCTCATTCCCCGGGGCAATGTGTTGACCAATCAGAGTCAAGCTGCCGGGTTTAAATTTCAAACGATGCTTGGCTTTTAACTGTCAGTCACAATAAACTGGTGCATTCTCTATGGCAACACCTCTATGAACCAGACTCCACTTGCCAAGCCAAGCAGCACCCTCTTTTCATACAGTATGTTGTTTCTCCTGACACTGGTATTTTCTTGCAAATTGTCCTGATGAGTGCAAGACGAAACGTTTAGACAAAAAAGTCTCTTTTATCAGCAATACTCAAGTTCTGTACTACCAAATGACCATTAATAGAAAAATGGGGTTTGGTATTCTGCAAATGGACCAACGAATTTTCTACTCATATCACTCCCCTGTGCTGTTCTTTTGAGATTCTATGGGCATGATTTTACCTTGGTGGGCGGGTGTGCTCCCAGCCTGACTGAATGTAAAATAATGTGTGTTGAAGTCGAGCAAGCGTCCCGACGTCAGCGCGGTTGTGCGATATTTCAGTCAGCCGCCGCGCGCGGGAATCAGCAGCACGCCCACCGACAATTAAAAGGCCTATTAAGGCCATAAAAGATAGTTAACAACTTTTTCGCTGCCCATCCAACCTTATATTTGGTGGGCAGGAAAAAAAGGCCAAGCGGCCTTTGCAATTTTTAGGAAACTTCATCCACGGGCGGGATGAGGTTTCCAAACACGAATAAATATAAAATAAAACATTTTACATTTCACTTATAAAATGTCCTTGCTCATGTGACAGAGTCACTTGAGGGGACATGTTTTAGAATATTTTTAAAATCTTTATTGTAAAGATCTGTGCCTCAGGGAGACTTTCAAGCTTGCACTCGCGCGCATACACAAAGTTCATGCTCACCTTCCTCCACACCCCTCCACACACAAGCAGCGCTGAATGCTGTAGCTTGCATTTCACATTGGGCAGGCCTTAATGAAACTGAGCTGCCCATAATGTTGGTGGGCAGGCAAAGAGCTCAGGTGGTCTTCGCACTTATGAAACCTCAATCATGGGTGGGATGGGGTTTCAGGAAGGTTTTTAAACTTTAATAAAAAATTTTAATAAAATTCAAAAACAGGTCCCAGCTCATGTGGCACTGTCACATGAGGGCACAGGTCTTAGAAATTATTTTTTTCCCTTTATTTAAATTTTTAAAAATCAAACTAATTTCCTTGAGGCAGCTCTGTGTCTCAGGGAGATTTCTATGCTCTTTCGCGTGTATGCGCGCGTAAGAGTGCAGGCCCTGACTTAGCCTACGGCCCCCCACCCCTGCCTGCCCAGGGACCGCTGAGCACTTCTAGGTGTGCATCACACTGAGCAGGCCTTAATTGGCCTGCCCACATAAAATGGCTACGTGCAGCCGATCGCAGGCGGCGATCAGTTGTGCACCTGACCATGCCCGTTCCCGCCCAAACCCCCCAAAGGGGAGAAAATTGTCCCCGTGGTAGACATTCCAGTCAGGATCAGCCTGTGATCAGGCTGATGCTGGCATTGCTGCAAAGTGAATCATTCTCAGTGACCTACCTGATTCATTTCCAGTTGGTAAACTGCCTAGCACGAATAATTCCAGCTATTGTTACACTGAATAATAGGCCACTCTCTTTGCCTCTTTTGCAAACATACACCCTCTCGCTTTTTCTCTCTCTTTGTATCTCCCATTCTTTCTTTTCCCATTAAGTGCTAAGGCCACATTCCATTTCTTAACGTGCTTTGATGTGGGTCCATGAAGAGCACTGTTTAACTTGGCAGGGCAAAATTACACTTCAATGTCTCAAACAAATATTAACTGTGCAATGCAAATGGATTCCTGGCAAACTTTGGAATTGGCAGAGCAGAGATCTGGAGGGGTACCATGAGCAAGGAGTTCAGCTCCCAGTACAAACAGATTATCATATAAATGCCTGTGTAGAGAAACAAAAAATAGCATTTTAACGCTTGGCAGGTAACAATGCCTAATTAGTGTTAAGTTACCACCAAATGGTCCAAACGCTAAAGCTCTTCATTGACATTTATATTTTGTAATCCCTGGTGATAACATGGGACCGTTTCCTTATTATACCCTTTAAAATTCAGGCACGCCAATTTAAGGGCTCATCTGTAGTCAAGTTGTATCAGGTAGTTTATATTTATTCTGGATTTGAATGGTGTTTGTTGCTGCCAAGTTAAACTGCACTCAATGGACCAGCACCAAAACACCATTAATGAATGAAGCACAGCAGAAGTGCTCAATGAGATAAACAAACTCAATGACTGTGTGAGTGTGTCAGAGAGAAATGACAGAAGGTCAGTGGGAGATGTTCAAAAAAGAATTTAACACGGTATAGGACCACCTTATACCCCTAAGGAGTAAGACCTCTACTTGCCAAGAAAAACAGCTGTGGACAACTAAAGAGAAAGGGGATAGCATAAAACTAAAAGAAAAAAGCCTACAAGAATTTAAACTTAGCACTGATCCTGGTGAATGGGAAAGAACAACAAAGGATGACAAAGCAGATAGTAAGTGCTACAAAAATTAATTTTGCTATGATTCCCGTAGAGGCCTATAACTTTTAAAAATAAACTCAAACTTCTTGGTAATAGCTGAAAGAATGATACATTAAGATTTCATTTTTTAAGACATTTACTGTAACATGTAACAAAATAAACTATTAACTAAATACTGGAGAGAATTTTCTCCCCGTCCGGTGAGGGGTGGTGTGGGGGGGGGGGGGGGGGGGGGGGGGGGGGGGTGTGGGGGGGGTGGTTGGGGGGGCGCTGAATATGAGCAGGCGCAGGTAGGCACACAGCCAATTGCCCCCATGATCAGCTGTGCACTGCCACTTTACTTGGGCGGGCCAATTAAGGCCCGCTCAGTGTGACACACACCCGGAAGCGCTGGGCGCTCCCTGTGCGGGCGGTGGGGAGGAGGGAGAGTTGGGCCCTGTGCTCTTTCACACATACACGTGAAAGAGCGCAGAAACCTCCTTGAGGCACAGGCTGCCTCAGGAAGTTTAATTACATTTTCAAAAATTTAAATAAAGAGAAAAAAAAATCAGATGTGTCCCCTCATGTGACAGTGTCACATAAGCTGTGACATGTCAATGAATTTTAACAAAGAAATTTATTTGAATTATAAATCCTTCTTGAAACCTCATCCCGCCCGAGGATGAGATTTCATGGTAAATACGAAGGCCACCTGGGCTCTTCGCCTGCCGCCAAACTTAAGATTGGACAGACAGCTCAATAAATTATTTTAATTAGTGTTTAAATGGCCGTAATAGGTCTTTGACTGTTTGGCGGGCATGCAGCTGACTCCAGTGTGTGCCCACCGAACTGAAGATTGAATGACGCGCGGTGATGTCGGGTCACATGCCCGACGTCACCGCACATCACGTTACGTGTCAGCAAGTGGGGCCTGCTCCTGCACGCTGACCCAAAGATGCTGGCCACTATCTTTATAGGCAACTTACATTTTAAACCCCAGAACAGAATACTCCCCTTCTCATTCTTAGCCCAACTAGCAAAACACACCTCACAGGTATACTTTACAATGTCTTTTAAAGAGACATTCAATTTTCCCTGAATCCATCTAAAGTAATTCCTAGCTCCTGGGGTTTATTCCTGTTCTTTTCTTTTCTCAGCCTGGTAACTTTTAATCTTAGAATCATCTTTCACAGGTGAAGTTTTCTTTTCCCAGGGACTCTCCTTCTAGCCCAAGCTAGATAACACTTCCAGCCTCATTTAACTCCCCACAAATTTGACCTTTTCAACCTGAGTACAAGCCTCCACTGGCATTCCTGTGTGGTGAAGCGCAGACACTTTTTTGGCCTTTAGCTGGTCCCTCATTTCCAGATCCAAGCAGACTTCCCAAAAAACTATCTGTGATTTTCAGTGATATTGTAGCAAAGCCTGTATCCTGTTCTTTACAATGGCTTCCTCTGCATCCTTCCCCATGGCAATGTGAATCACATGGGCCTTGTACATTGGTAGAAATGCTGTTTAGATTCCTTGAGAATCCAATTCTCTTTTATCTTGGAAGTAAATAGACAGTTTAAAACAAAACTGTTTAAAACCCGACATTCTCAACACTTTTCTGGGAGTTTGCAGATGCACAGTCTCCACTGCTAACACACAAGCTGCTGCCATTGCCTCCAAACCTAAATACCTTGCACACTCTTCCCTGTAAAACAATCTAAGCCTTCCTTTGATCTCTAACAATCAAACCATCAGGTTGACTTCAGAACAAAAATAAAAACAAAAAAACTGTGGATGCTGGAAATCCAAAACAAAAACAGAATTACCTGGAAAAACTCAGCAGGTCTGGCAGCATCGGTGGAGAAGAAAAGAGTTGACGTTTCGAGTCCTCATGACCCTTCGACAGAACTGTCAAAGGGTCATGAGGACTCGAAACGTCAACTCTTTTCTTCCCCGCCAATGCTGCCAGACCTGCTGAGTTTTTCCAGGTAATTCTGTTTTTTTTTGACTTCAGAACAGGTCACATGAGAGGCAATATAAACTGAAGGGTGCAATTCTAAAAGGGGTGCAGAAACAGAGAAACCTGAGGGTAATGTACATTATTATTGAAGGTAGCAGAGCAGGTTAGGAAAGTGGTTAAAAAGGCACACAGGATCCTGGGCTTCATGAATTGAGGCATAGGGTACAAAAGCAAGGAAGTTATGATTAACCTGCATAAAACACTGGTTAAACCTCAACTGGAGGATTGTGCCTAATTCTGGGCATCACATTTAGGAAGGACGTGAAGGCATGAGAGAGAGCGCAGAAAGAAGTTATGAAAATGGTTCCAGGGTGGGTAGCCACTGCCCTTGTTTACCTGCCTCCAGTGAGATTGCCCTGAGGTGGGAACATGTCAACCTGCTGAACCGATGCCCTGCCTCCTATTTTACTCCCTGTCCTGCCTTCAAACCTGCCCCGTGGCAATGAGTCCATGGTGACCTTATTAAATCTGGGAGCCCTCTCCTCGCCTCATGTTATGTCATAGCTTCTCTCTGAATGGCAAAAAAAGATTGTGATGGTGGTGCCATAGTGATAATGTCACTCGGCTAGTGATCTAAAGGCCAGGCTAATACTCTGGGCACATAGGCTCAAATCTGATCATGGCAGATTGTAAAATTTAAATTCAATTAATGAATCCACAATATGAAGATGGTCATTATAAAACCATCTGGCTTGGTAATGCTCTATGGGGAAAAAAATCTACTGTACTTACCTGTTCTAGCCTACATGTGACTCCAGACCCACAACTATGTGACTGACTCTTAACTAATCTCTGAAATGGCAAGTCTAAGAGTAATTTGGTTTGGGCAACAAACACTGGCCCTTGTCAGTAACACACACACCCCATGAAAGAATAAAACAAAGCCAGCAGTGTGTTGCTGCGACTTTCCTTTTATGGGAGGGTGGGCTGCCTGAAGCAGATGTTTTCTATAATCACTTTTTTTACCATTCAGGAAAACTAGGACACACCCTAATTCAGGGAGATAATAACTTTATCCATTCCCATGGAACTGGACGTTTTGGGATGGCATAGTCCCTAGCATCATCCTCCCCCTCACTGCACTGGGAGCAGTGTTAATTGCTTTAAAGCAACACCTAAAGCAACCTTAGGAGGTAGATCCACCTTAGAGGGCAGCTGGACACTTGGATGGCTGGCAGTCCTGTTGTCCCAGCAGTGCCAGACAGGAGTAGTGGCCACTGCTGGAACTACAGACAGGCCAACCACACTTAGGAGCCCAGGTAACCCTGGGGTCAGGGGTCAGGGGGCTCGGTGAGTGGAGGAGGGGGGGGGGGTGCGTCAGGGGAGCTGGGTTCAAGAGAATGGGATGGGGGGGTTAAGGAGGAATAACCTTGTGGGAAGAGTTTGTCTCTCCAGGGGGACCACAAAGGAGTATCAGCCCCCACCCTTGGCTGACACCAGTTCACACAGCTAAAGCTGCTGGGATTTCCACATGGCATGGGCCTTCCCCAAAGCCCTTAAACAGCCAATTAATGGACCCAAGGACAGGCGGGTCACTCAATGCCTCCCTTTCCCCTGTAAAATATCAGACAGGTCAGGAGCAGGTTGGTAGGTGGCAGGAAGGACAGGTTTTAAGTGCACCCCCCCTCCAGTCCTTCAAACCTGCCAGCTGTGGAGCTTAAAATCTAGCACATGAAATTGCGGAGGATACCTACACAGAAATGAAGTCTGGGGCAGCATGGGAGCCACTTCTGGCCACGTTACCATCATAGAAATAAAGTGGGTAAATGACTTCTGTATCTTCTCCACCTCATTTTCAAAAGGCGTGGATACACTGTGAATAATGGCGCTCATGTCTAAACATCAGGGTGAATAATGTTGCACCTAGACCTTAGGGGTAATGGGCAAGCACTCTAATGGGCAGAAACTGACTAGTAGGACAGCAGTCTGTGTTGGGACCTCAACTATTCACTATATCACTAACTTAGATGGTGGAATATCTAAGTTTGCTGATGACATGAAGATCAGTGACATTGTAAACAGCGCAGATGGAAGCATAAAATTACAAAGAAATAAATTAATTGAATCAGAAAATGGTGGCAAATGGATTTCAATATAGGCACATGTAAGATTATCCAGCTTGGGCCAAATAAGGGTAGAGCTAAGTGGTGAAAAGCTAGGCGCAGTGGTGGTCCATAGAAAATTAGGGCAGAATTTTGCCCTTGGCGTGATCGGCACTGCACTGTGATTTCACACTATTTGGCCAATTAAGGCCTGCCCAGTGTGGAATATGAGTGGCAGCGCTCAGCGTTACCTATGCGGGTTGTGGGGGTGGGGGGGGAGGAGGGCGAGTGGTCCAAAAAGTGAACTTTGTACATACGCGTGAGTAAGTTATTCATAATCTCCCTGAGGCACAGAGCTGCCTCAAAGAGATAAAGCACTGTTTTAAAAAAATAAAGAAAATAAAAATGTCATAAAACATGTCCCCCCATGTGGCTCTGTCAAATGAGCAAGGACATGTTTTTAATTCCAACTTAAAATTTTTATTTGATTTTTATTTGCTTTAGAAAACCTCATCCCCGTGGATGAGGCTTCCTAAAAAGTGCAAAGGCTGCTTGGCCTTTCGCCTGCCCACCAACCGTTAAGTTGGATGGGCAGTGTAAATTTGAATTTGATTACCTTTTTAATGGCGTTAACAGGACTATTAATTGTCAATGGGCACTCTGCTGACTCTGGCACATGCCCACCGAACGATATATTGCAGGACCACGCAATAATGTCGGGACGCTCGCCCAATGTCATTGTGCATCATTATACTCGACCGGGTCTGGCATGTGCCCGCCCGCCCAGCTTAATATTCTGCCCCTCAGAGTTCCATATACATAGATCAATAAAATGTGATGGATAGGTAGAAAAGATAATCCAAAAGTCTAATGCAATGCTGGCACTTATATTTCAAAGGCTAGAATGCAAGGGGTTAGAAGTCATGATATAACTATACAAAGCCTTGGTCAGCCCATACTGGAGTACTGAGTTCAGTTAAGGGAATCATACCTCAGGAAAGATGTATTGACCTTGGAGGGCGTGCCATGTAAGATTTATTAGAATACTACCTAGACTCCAAAAGTTAAATTACAAGGAGAGATTACACAAACTAGGATTTAATTCCCTGGAATTTAAAAGATTAAAAGGGGTGATTTAATCTAAGTTTTTAAAATATTATTCAGAACCATAGGGTAGATAGAGAGAAACCATTTCTGCTCATTGGGGGATCTCGGGATATTGCTTAAAAATTAGAGCTGGGCCTTTGAGGATTGAGGCTAGGATACACTTCTTCACACAAAGGGTGGTACTCACTTCCACAAATGGCAGCTGATGTTGGATCATTTGTTAATTTTAAGTTTGAAATTGTTAGATTTTTGTTAACCACATGTATGAAGGGATATGTGGCTAATAGGAAAAAATGCAGTTAGGTCACAGGTCAGCCATGATCTCACTGAATGGTGGCAAACAGGCTTGAATGACTGAACATTCAAATGCAAGCACGATGATATTTTAGAAATGCTAAAGGTGGAAGGGGAGTGTGCATGGAGATCCTAGTGAGGCCTGGAAAAAAAAAACAGATCTAAGGCAATGATTGTCAAATGATGCAGTGATAATAATGTAAAGTATGGATAAACTGAGAAAAGTTCTCAAACTGGGGTCTTGGCAATACTTACACCATTGAATGTTAAGTGAAGGTGTTTAGGCTCTCGTTTATGGGAAATGGTCATTGTCTGGCACTTGTATGGCAAATAAGGTTTCTTGCCACCTATCAGCCCAAGCCTGCAGTGCATCTCCAGAGCCCACAAAAATAATATAGGTCTCTAACACCATGGTACTCCCAACACACATAACTGCAAAGTCCACCACCACCAACATCCTGGGAGCCTCTAATGTCAAGAAACTGAACTGGAGCAGCAAGCTAATGACCATTGTTACTAAACCAGGCCAGCAGCTTTCAGGTGCTGTAGAGGCTTTGGGGAGTCAGGAGGTGTGCCAGTCACTGCAGAATATTCTGCTGTGACTGCCTCAACTCCTGACTCCTCAAAGCCTCTACAGCGCCTAAAAGGCACAATTAAGGAATACTCTCCACTTGTCTTGATGGGTAAAACTGAAACAACACTCAAGAACTTCGACACCATCCAGAACAAAGCAGTATATATACTTGATTTGTAATTCATGCGTTGGCCTAAACATCCACCCCTCTACTACCGGTGCACCATGATTGCATTGTGTGCTATCTACAAGATGTATTGCAGCAATTCATCAAAACTTCTTCGACACCACCTTCCCAGCACATGACCTCAACCACCCAGAAGCACATATGCAGCAGGTATTTGGGACTAGCACCTCCAGGTTCCCATCTGACTTGAACATGTATCCCTGTTTCTTCATTGTCACTGAGTAAAACCCCCTATATAACAGCGCTGTGGGAACACTTTCGCCCACACGGACTCCAGCAGTTCAGGAAGCAGGCTCATCGCCACCACCACCATCTCAAGGGAGCTGAAGATGAGCAATGAATGCTGTCCTTGTTGGTCTAAAATTACTTTTAGGCAACAGTGCAGATCGATGCATTGGGGGAGCAAGGGAGTTAATTTAGAACTAAGGGAAAATGAAAAGTACAGAAACCCCATATTTTGTAAGCTACATGATATAAAATGTCTTTTTTGAAAGCTTGAAGGAATATTTACAAGCTAAAAGGTCGCACAGCCCTCCCATCATTGTTTTACAGTGCTTGATTTAACCGAGGTCATTGCAGGATTGCAATGAGTGAACTCAGTCTGTATTAAATTTGTTAGCTCTGGTACCTGTGTATTATTAATGTTGTATTGATAAAGTGTCATCCACTTGGGAATTGATCAATACTGGATGACTTACTCTTTCTCTCTCCCCAAGTTTAACGTAGTAATGACCTCAAGGGGCACTGAGTGAACACAAACAAGTGAAAGAATTGAATTCTGCAGCTATCTGATTACAGCTTGTTCAAACAATCAATAAGCTGGATGTTTAAAAAGATCAAGGGCTCCCAGAAGTCTAACAGAATGCTTTTGCTACCCCCCCTCCACCACAACCTGCGGTCTTCAGAACAGAATTGCTGCCCAGCATAGAACGTGTGCCTGATTTCATCATTTGACAGTGATAGTAGCAAAAACAGATCTTAATTTGGACAAACAGATAATTCCACTAAGGAGCTAGTGGAATGCTCTAATAAAGACTTAAGTAGGAGCTGAGGGCTCTTCTCCAATTTAGGGTTCTCAGTCAGAGAACTTAGTGATCACAAAACCAGCTCTTTTGTGAGGTTGGATGTGCTTTTGGAGATTTAAGAAGGCTAGCAGCATTGGAAGGAATCCATCTGTATGCAGAAAAGGTCCTTTTTTGAATGATCCTGTTTTGAACTCTTAGCCCCATTTCCTTATTCACATCAGTCATTACAATTCTGGTATCTCTCCCACAATTTTGCCCTTATAATTATATTTATTGTTCATGCCTTGTTCCTCCCAAACCCCAAGTATTTCACCTTACATGTTCTTCCCTTTGTTGAAATTAAGGCTCAGCGTTCTTAATTCATTTGTTACCAGACCCTCAAAGCTTCTCTCAGTCTTCCCACTTTCCTGCCATCCACAAACTTTAAACTCCAAGCCTGCCACAGGCTCATCTCTAATCCATGATTTATCTTTCCCCCAATTCTTTTACATCTTGCTCTTGCACTAATTCTGAACTTCGACACTTCAAGTGTTGTCCTCAATAAACAGGAGAGATATTGGTCATTTGCTCAAAAGAATTGGAGATATACCGAAGGAAAAAAATTGTACCGGACTATGGGGGAAACACAGGAGAGTGGGGTTAAATGTGTAGCCCTGCATAAGAGCTGGTACAGGCCAAAGGGCCTCCTTCTATGATATATTATTTTATGATTCTATGATCAAGGTTTAAATTTTAGTTTTGATTGACATTTAGTTAATAGAGCCCCTTCTTTGCAAGTCAATGAGATTGTGGGTGGGAATTTGCCCTGCCCAATGATGAACATTTTCCATCAGTGAACACACAGTTAGGCTGCCATGGTTAAGGAGAAGACTAGTTTTTCTGGATGAACCAGGGCACTTAGGAAAGTAGAAGGCAACAGAAATGGGAACAAAAAAAGGCAACATGAATGAGTTAATTGATGACATTTTCAAAACTCTTGGTAATAATTGTTTATAAAACATTACTTTCTGTTGCCACCCATGATGCATTTGAGAGGGGTAATTGATCAGAGTAGAAAATTATTCTTGAGAATGAAAGCAGGTGTAGAGGCACATGCAGCAGCAAGTCTGCTGAGGACCATGGGTGAGGTAAGTGATTCCAGAGGTAGGTTATGTGTGCCTGTGTGGCAGGAAGTTATTTAATAAGATACTCATTCACCAGGGATGAAGATCACATGGTCCAATGAGATGATGTGACATGCAATGTCAGTCAGTAATCAGTTAGAGCTGTGCAACTGTTCTGAATTTGACCACGAGGACCATGGCTTAGATCCAGCTTCTGTCTGCTGGCTCCAAGGGTCCTATGCAAAATGTGTGTTGGAAGTTCTAACCCAGTGGGTGTGGACCCAGAGCACAAACCGTTTCCTACTTAAATTAGGAACAGAAATAGACTATTCATCCCACTGGGCCTTGCTCTGCCACTGTTCATTTGGGACATGGCCGATCTGCATCATAACTTCATCTATTGAGCCTTAATTAATAACCTGAACAGAAATCTATCAATTCAGTTGGAAGCTTTCAATTCACCCAGTCTCAACAGCTTTGAGAGGAAAGAGTTCCAAATTCCCATGTCACTCGCTCTGAAATGTTTCTTAACATGAATGACCTAAGACGATGCTCCCTCCCTTCTAGGCTGGAAATACAATTGCTCTCTATCAATTCCTAAAAGCATCCTGTTACCTTAATTAGATCACCCCTTAATTTTCTATACTGAAGGGAACACAAGCCTTAGCTAAGCGCCTTGGCCTTAAAAGTTAACCCCTTTATCATTCTGCAATACACAATCTTTGTCATAGAGTAAAATGGGTAATCATGAATTGGTAGCCCACTTTTCACATCTGATTTTTATTACTCTTGAAGTTAATGGTAACTGGGAGTATGAGTTACTCTTTTTGTCAAAATGCTGACTCAGAATAGCAGGAGTTAAAATTTCCAAACTTTCATTGATTAAACGTGGACAACTCAGCTGTAGAGATCTAAAACACTCGGTCATCACTTATTGATTCTATAATGAATAGGAACCAAATGGTCAATGGGCAGTAAAAGAAACCACTGCCTTCTCCATGGACATGGCACACTGACAAAAACATCGTCCATGACTACATTTATCCATGATAGATGTCAGTGTTGGGAAATGAACTTCCACTTTCTGCGCCAAGTGTTAAGACCACACACTGCCAGGTTGCTTCAAACAAAGTTTGGTTGTAGTTAAATTACTTCCTAATTTGCATTATCCACTGTCCTACTCATTTCAATGGTGGTGTCCAATGTACAGTCTGTGGGCAATGAGCAACTTCCAAAGCCATTTGAAACTTGGGCAACTTCGTCAACAACTTGCATTTGTATAGCACCTAGAACCCAGCAAAATGTCTCAAGGTGTCCTATCTATGTTAGTATTTCTTATTTGCTGTTTTGTCCTACGTGTGCTTTGTTGGCCTGGAGGCTTGAAAGGGGCTATTTTAGAGCTGATAATAAGTCAAAATCAGAATACCAAGATCTACTAATATTAGTAATTTGAATTGTACATGAATTAATATAAACAAACATTAAATAGAACTCATAAGTCTCCATGGTACTCACCTATGTAGTCCATGAAAAAAGTTGCCATCTTTACTTTTTAAGTACAGTGCTATCCTCACTTTAGTCATTAGCCATTCACCTATCGGTATTGATTGATACAAGGATAGTGCTGCTGCCACTTTAATTTTGTTATTTTGTTCTAACAAGATCACACAGATAGGGAAGAATGGAAGTTTGCCTTCATGTGTATGTAGCCCATCACCTACATAGATGCCACTCCATAAACCTGAGTCCCTCTCCTCAGGAACATTGACTCAACTTCAAAAGTACTTTGATCCAACGCTTCTTCAGCTAGTTCACCAAAGATGAACCACCACATGCCAGGGCTGCAGGCTCCATACGCGATACCTGACAAGAACATTTGCTTGGTGAACAATATGCACAATGTGCCATTTCAATAAAGCTCAATGACAAACAAAGCACTCATAACGTCATGGGTTACCCTGCACATTCAGAACTAATGAAGCACCCAGAGGCTTGTTGAAAACAAACACATTTAATGGTGTGGTGCCTGGCATACGTAAAACAAACTAAATGGAAAAGTGTTCTCCATCACACCAACTTATAAAGAACTTAAAAGTGGGGCAAAAAAAAACACCAGTGATATGCCCGTGTTGTGCCTAAGGTGATCTACGTTTGTATTTATAGGTGCTCCCCCTCGTTGGCACCGGCACTGGAGAGAGCCTGCTCACCCTACTGTTCTGTTGGCCTTGATGACCTTGGCGGGTGTCCTCTGGCCCGTGGAGACTGTTCTGGCCCCAACTGGAAGGCAGTGGCCAGTTCCACGGCTGGCATCTCCCCAGTCACTGCAACCTCATCAGATCACAGTCACTGGCAGAAGGGTGGAGGAGCTGCTGCCCTCATCTGGAGCACCCTGAGAGGAGCCCACAGAGACGACAAGCAGCTCATGTGCCAATGTCAGGTCGCTTTGGACCTCTCTGCTTACCATTGATGGATGGGCACCTAGCTGGGATGCCAGGTGCCCAATCCATCTCCCACACTGACAGTGACCACCTGAGGTCATTGCTAGTGTGAGGGCTTGCAGAGCCGAGATCATCCCCAGGAAGCCCTGTTTGAGCTGCTGGAGGAGCCTCTCCATGAGAGTCGCCACTTTCTCCATGGAGGAGGCAGTGTGCTCGGCCACAAGGGTCATTGCATTGTTCAAGCTCCGCATGGACTCCTCTACAATGAAGACCATGGCGCGCATTCCCTCATGTATCTCCGCCAGATCCTCCTGCACACCATGTTGGACATCCAGCATCTGCTGCCTCAGGGACGACTCCAGAGGCCCTTCAGCAGCCACCAACTGCACATGTTCCTAGCCCCCAACACTCCTCCAACTGCTGGCGCCCTGGGCACTCCCTGTCTTCGCCTGCACCTCAAGCGAGTGTGAAGTGCCCTCACTGCTGTGCACCGAGATACAAGCCAATGATCTGATCCCCACCGAAGTGCTCGTATCTGCGCTGGTGCCTGCCTGGCTGAGAGGGTGTGACGCTGGTGTGTTTATATCCTCTGTGTCCTCTGGGGTGAGCGGCAGTCCGTCAGGCTCCTGACCTGAGGGTCTTCTGGTGAGCCTGAAAGGAAGAACATGGACATGTGATTAGTTGAAGTCATTGCACTGTTACTGCGCATGCCTGGCATCCGGATCAGGGTGCCCCTCATCTTTCCATTATTCTTTAGGGAAGGAAATCTGCTGTCCTCACTTGGTCTGTGATGTGGTTGACTCTTAAATGCTCTCTGAAATGGCCTAGCATGTTGCTCAGTTGTATCAACCTGCTTAAAAGTCAATAAAAAAGGAACAAAACAAGATGGACCACCCAGCATCAACCTAGGCACCAGAAACGACAATGGCAAACCCAGTCCTGTTGACCCTGCAAAGTCCTCCTTACTAACATCTGGGAGCTAGTGCCAAAATTGGGATAGCTGTCTCACAGAGTAGTCAAGCAACAGCCTAAGAGTCATACTTAAGGAATCATATAGAGTTATAGAGTTACACAGCGCAGAAACAGGCCCTTCGGCCCATTGTGCCTGTGCCGGTCGTCAAACACCTACTTATTCTAATCCCATTTTCCAGCCCTGTATGCTATGGCATTTCAAGTGCTCATATAAGTACAATTTAAATGTTGTGAGTTCCTGCCTCTACCATCCCCTCAGGCAGTGTGTTCCAGATTCCAACCACCCTCTGGGTAAAAAAATATTTCCTCAAACCCCATATCTTACAGACAATGCCCTAGACACTACCATCACCATCCCCGGGTATGTCCTGTCCCACTGCTAGGACAGGCCCAGCAGAGGTGGCGACACAGTGGTATACAATCAGTATGGATTTGCCCTGGGAGTACTCAACATCGACTCCGGACCCCATTAAGACCCATGGCATCAGGTCAAACATGGGTAAGGAAATTTCCTGCTGATTACCACATACCGCCCTCCCTCATGTTGAAGGGAGTGCTTCTCCAAGTTGAGCACCAGCTGGAGAAAGCACTAAGGGTGGCAAGGGTGCAGAATGTACTCTGGGTGGGGGACTTCAATGTCCATCACAAAGAGTGGCTTAAAAGTACTACCACAGACCGAGCTGGCTGAGTCCTAAAGGACATAGCTGCTAGACTGAGTCTGCAGGAGTTGGTGAGGGAACCAACAAGAGGGAAAAACATACTTGACATCATCCTCATGAACCTGCCTGCCACAGATGCATATGCCCATGACTGTATTGGTTAGAATGACCACCGCACAGTCCTTGTGGAGATGAAGTCCTGCCTTCATATTGAGGATACCCTCCATCATGTTAAGTGGCACTACCACTGTGCTAAATGGGTTAGATTTGCAACAGAGTTAGCAACTCAAGACTGGGCATCCATGAGGCGCTGTGGGCCATCAGCAGCAGCAGAATTGTACTCAACACAATCTGTAGCCTCATGGCCCAGCATATCCCCCACTCTACCATTACCATCAAGCCAGAGGATCAACCCTAGTTCAATGAAGTGTGCAATAGGGCATGCCAGGAGCAGCACCAGACATACCTAAAAATTAGGTGTCAACCTGGTGAAGCTATAACACAGGACTACTTGCATGGCAAACAGCATTAGCAGCAAGTGATAGACAGAGCTAAGCGATTCCGCAATCAATGGATCAGATCTAAGCTCTGCAGTCCTGCCACATCCAGTCATGAATGGTGGTAGACAATTAAACAACTCACTGGAGGAGGAGGGTCTACAAACATGCCTGTCCTCAATGATGGGGGAGCCCAGCGCATCAGCTGAAGCATTTGCAATAATCTTCATCTAGAAGTGCCAAGTGGATGATCCATCTCGCTCTCCTCCGGAGGTCCCGAGCATCACAGATGCCAGTCTTCAGCCAATTCGATTCAACCCAGGTGAAATCAAGAGGTGGCTGAAGGCACAGGATATTGCAAAGGCTATGGGCCCTGACAATATTCTAGCAATAGTGCTGAAGACTTGTGCTCCAGAACTTGGCATAACCCTAGGCAAGCTGTTCCAGCACATCTGGCATCTCCCTAGCAATGTGGAAATTTGCCCAGTTATGTCCTGTACACAAAAAGCAGGACAAATCCAACCCAGCCATTTACTGCCCCATCAGCCTGCTGTCAGTAAAGTGATGGAAGGGATCATCAACAAAGCTACCGAGCGGCATTTGCTTAGCAATAACCTGTTCATTGATGCCCAATTTGGATTCCACCAGGCTCACTCAGCTTCTGACCATGTTGCAGCCTTGGTTCAAACATGGACAAAAGAGCTGAACTCAAGCAGTGAGGTGAGAGTTGCTGCCCTTGACTTCAAGGCCGTATTTGACCGAGTGTGGCATCAAGGAACACTAGCAAAACTGGACTCAATGGGAATCAGGGAGAAAACTCTCCGCTGGTTGGCGTCATACCTAGCACAAAGGAAGATGGGGCCGAATTATCCCCCCATCAGGGGTGTTGTGCGGGGACGGGCGGGAGGGGCCAATTAAGGCCCGCTCAGCGTGAAGCTTGCCCGGAAGTGCTGAGTGCTCCTTGTGCGGGCAGGAAGGATTCCCTGAGTCAGGGCCTGCGTTCTTTCATGCACGCACGCGAAAGAGTACAGAAATCTCCCTGAGGTACCTCTGTGCCTCAGGGAGATTGGTTTAAGGTTCTAAAATTTAAATAACGGAAAAAAAAACTTTTAAAACATGTCCCCTCATCTGACAGTGTCACATGAGCACTGAAGTTTTAAAACAATTTTTATTGAATTTTAAAACACCATGAAACCTCATCCCGCCCGTTAAGGTTGGACAGGCAGCAAATTTAACTGTGTTAATTAGATTTTAATTAGGCATTAATAGGCTTTGATGGTTCGGTGGACGCACATCTAACTTGGCTGTGCGCCTGCTGAACTGAAAATCTAAATGACGTGTGGTGATTTCGGGACGCATGCCTGACATCACCACACGTCAGTTTACGTGTCGGCGAACAGGCCCCGCCCCCACTTGCCGACCAGAATGTTCTTCCCATGGTTGTGGTTGTTGGAGGTCAATCATCTCAGTTCCAGGACATGGCTGCAGGAGTTCCTCAGGGCAGAGTCCTAGGCCCAGCCACCTTCAGCTGCCTCATCAATGACCATCCTCCCATCATAAGGTCAGAAGTGGGGATGTTTTCTGATGATTCCACAATGTTCAGCACCATTTGCAACTCCTCAGATACTGAAGCAGTCCATGTCCAAATGCAGCAAGACCTGGACAAAAAAGGCTGACAAGTGGCAAGTGACATTTGTATCACACAGGTGTGAGGTAATGAAGATCTCAAACAAGAGAGAAACTAACCAGCGTCCCTTGACACTCATTGGCATTACCATCGTTGAATCCTCCACTATCAACATCCTGGGGGTTACCATTGATCAGAAACTGAACTGGACTTGCCAGATAAATACTATGGCTACAAAAGATGGTCAGAGGCTAGGAATCCAGTAGTGATACTCACCTGCTGACTCCCCAAAGGCTGTACACCATCTACAAGGCACAAGTCAAGAGTATGATGGAATACTTTCCATTTGCCTTGATGACTAGCTCCAACAACATTCAAGAAGCTCGACACCATCCAGAACAAAGCAGCCCGCTTGATTGGCTTCCCTTCCACGAACATTCACTCCCTTCACCACCAATGCACAGTCACAGTAATGTGTACCGTCTACAAGGTACACTGCAGAAACTCACCAAGGCTCCTTTGGCAGCACCTTCCAAACCCGCGACCTCTACCATCTAGAAGGGCAAGGGCAGCAGACATATGGGAACACCACCACCTGGAAGTTACCCTCCAAGCCACTGACCATCCTGACTTGGAAATATATCACTGTTCCTTCACTGTCATTGAGTCAAAATCCTGGAACTCACTCCTTAACAGCTCTGTGGGTGTACCTATACCACAGGGACCCCAGCAGTTTAAGAAGGCAGCTCATGACCACTTTCTCAAGGGCAATTAAGCAATAAATGGTGGCCTAGCCAGTGACACCCATATCCTATAAATTAATTTTTTTAAAAACCCACTGTACATTTTGTATAGAATCAATGAGTCCTCTAGTCACAATTGGATGTGTTAAAAACAGCTTTAAAAAGTAATTCATTCATAAAAATTGCTATTAATATAGCCCAATGGAAACGTCAATTATCCAGACCCTTTAAAGTATCATTAGGAGACATTGCAAGCACTTGAAACATCTTCATCTTGTGTAACTAAACATTGTGAAATTGACAGAAGAGATCAATGTTCCAGAGCTGCCAATCAAGCCATGTTTTCCCTGGGGTGCAGCTGTTTCAACAGGCAAATGGAGGTCTGGGCCCTCAGCCAAGCTTCATTATGCATTTTTGGCTGAGAGCTGAGACATCCTTGAGCGTGCTGAAACAGCTGTGCCCAAGGGAAAACATCACTTAATTGATAGCTCTTGTTCTGTGATCTATTCTGTGAATTGTAATATGTTTAGTTACATAAGATAAAGAGGTTTCAAATGCTCGCAGTTTCTGCTATTGATGCTTTAAAGGCAATGGATGATTGACACTTGTATTGGACTGTAGCAAAAGCACTTTTAATAAATGAATGACTGTTCTTTTAAAGTTTCCTATCCTATTGTCACTATGAGGTTCATTTGTTTTACATAGAATGTATAGTGAGTGGGTCAATGGGCCTAGAAGTACCACAGCTTGGCATGGAGGCTATTGGCAGGTGGGTAGAGGGACATAGCTTAGCATGGAGGTTTTGAGGAGCCATTGAGGCTGGGTGGAGGGTCAGAACCTGGCCTGGAGGGTATGAGAGGCCATGGGGGTGGATGGAGGGGCATAGCTTGGCATGGGTATGAGCTTTCAAAAGGTTCCCTCATCTAGAGCATGGTTCACAATACCTCTGAGGTGTTATGAACCACAACTGTTTGAAAAGCTAGCCCAACTCCATGAAGATTGTGGAGGGCTAGGACATGCCTATTCTGCAATGGAGCCAGCCAGATTGGGAATGCAGGGTGCAGGCACATGACCTGAACCAGTCCAAACCCTTAAAAAGCACTGTTAAAAATTGGAAACCCCAGGTATGGGGTCGGAAATCCCTGAATTGGGCCCAGCCATCATTTTCATCTGTCCATGGGGTCTCCCTGACTCCATGAAAATCCAGCCAATGAATCAAGTCCAAGTGATTATGTGGGCTCCTTGTGCACTGGATCAAGACTTGGCAAACTAGCACCACAATGCTAGTTGAGAGAAAGTGAGAGACAGAGGGAAATGTAACCTCACTCTGCAGGCTGGATTTGAACCTTGGTCTCATTGAACAGTAGTGGTTGGTTACAGCATTAAGTACTCAATATGAGTACTAAAGGTTATAACTCTCTCAGTCATGGTTGGGATTCTGAAATCAACTACTTCAAATTTCCCATTCATTCTCAAAGGATTGCAGGACAAAAGTTATTGAGACTTCCAAATGTAAAGATTGCTTTACTTGTTCAGCTTTAGTCAGCAGAAATCAAAAGTGACTGTCCATTCTCAAACTGTGTGCACAGCTCAATATTCAATTACATTACACAAAAGACCAACGGACAAGGTAACATGCTATAAAAAATTACCCTTAACCCCCATAGCACTTAGGATCCAATTTGTTTCTCTCTCAATTTGACACCTCAGAACATCAATAAAAACACCTCCTTACACTATGGCCAAACTCATCCTGGGTTTAGATTGCAGACTGGAGTCAGTTAGAAGCAGTTCCACAATACTTGGTGCTTTGGAGGATACCCTGTGCAAATTGCACATACCAACTCTGCTCAACTGGTAGCACTTCCTTTTCCCTGGGTCAGCAGGTTGTGGAATTGTGGCCAACATCAATATGGTCAAGGCTTCAACACCTAAGCGAGGCCTGCAGTAGGAGTTATTGGATGATTATCCGAAGAGGAACAATTTTCAGGGCTATGGAAAAAGGTGGCACAGGGTCAATTATTCTTGCAGAAAACCAGTATGGATATGAGGGTGTGAATGGCTTCCCTTGGGGCTGTAACCATTCTATGATTTTAACCCAAAACCTTGTCAACTTCTACAGGTAACATCTAAGTGATGCGTTTGACTCTGACCTAGGCCAATGTGAGGTAGTCTCTGCTGCTCGTAAAGATCATGTATTCAAATAATTTGAACAGTCTCCAATTAATTCTTTATCCCCTGAACTGCACTCTTGATTTAATACTAATCATATGTGCATGAGATGAGAAGTTTTTTTTAACACAGTGAGTTATTATGGTCTGGAATGCACTGCCTGAAAAGGTGGTGGAAGCAGATGCAATAGTAACTTTCAAAAGGGAATTGGATGAATATTTGAAAGGGAGAAAATTGCAAGCCTATCAGGAATGAGCGGGAGAATAGGACTAATTAGTCAGCTCTATCAAAGACCATGGGCTGAATGAATTTTTGTAAGATTCTATGCTGTATGAAAATGGAAATGTTACAGTAAGACATGTCCTTCTGAATTTGGCATTGAGACATTTTGGAGTAAGGTAGAGGGAACTCTGTACTGCAACTGAACAAGTTGTACTTGGTGATCTTGTGCCTAATGCTGACTTTGGGGTGGGGGTTGCTGAAACAGGCAGTGTTTTACCCTCACCTTTAGAGCACAAAATTCATGCACAGTGTAATGACTTGACATACCGGATAGGTTTCTACTTGAAACATAACTTCATTACAGAGCTCTTTTCAAAGCTACATACATGAATCAGGTCCACGACTAGAAAGTTCCCATGCCACCCCCCAAAAGCCTTCCCCCTACCGCACCCCCCCCCCCACCCCCACCCCCGCCACCCCCTGCTCCCCCTCCCCCCCCCACCGCCGATTACCTGCACTTAGGGCTCATTCATCAAGAACAATCATGTGATCCTTAATAGGCAGTAGGAAAAGCTATACCTTCAATTACTACATGTTTGGCCTAAATAGCCAAGTGGTTATGGTACTGCGTTTGTAACCCCAAGATCAAGAGTTCAAATCTCACAATGGCAAACTATGAAACAATGTAATTTCATCTGAATAGGAACAGATGGAAATGTGTTTGTATTTGAAAGAGTTACAAGCATACCACCCAAGTGGGCATTTCTCACAAGTGCCTGCTCATGTGACCAAGCAATGGGGATAATCCTCATTCAACTGCTCCATGATGTGCACTTTTCAGCAGATCATCACTGAATAGCATGCTGAGCTTTTATTTAAAAGATTTAAAAGATTATCAAGAGTTCAAATCTCACAATGGCAAACTATGAAACAATGTAACTTCATCTGAAACAGATGGAAATGTGTTTGTACTCGAAAGAGCTACATCTAGAGCTTGGCCTAAATAGCCAAGTGGTTATGGTACTGGGTTTGTAACCCCAAGATCAAGAGTTCAATCACTACATTTTCTCCCCTTTAGTTTGTTTACATTTCCTATTTACAAAGAACATTTTAATCCACAACAGATAATTATATACAGGTCAGGTGATTAAAGATTAAGCTTCTAAGGTGGTTTTCTTATTTGGTTAGAGCGACATAGCTCTACCACTTGAGCATACCCCACTGGATCGACATGATCAGGAATTGCAGTATCAGGGACATCCTTAGAAAGTGACAGTTCAGTGTTAGGCAATTCTACAGAGACATCAGATATGTCTATTCCAAGTCAGTTGGAATGTCTCACCACTCTTTGGATGATCAATGTATTTTCAAACAATTTGGTCTTCTACTTCCACTTGGAATGGGTCCAGTTTCTCACACAATTGTACCAGGAGCCCAACAAGGTCCACTTCCAAAATTCTGCATGAAAACTCTATCTACTAGAGCAAACTTTTGAGCTTTGCTATGGATATCGTGATTCAATTTTTGATTACTCTGGTTCTTCTCTACCTTCCCCTCTAAGTTTGGAAACACCAGACGTAACCTTGTACATAGGCCGCGTTTCATCACTAATTCAGACGGTGTTAAACCCATAGTTGAATGAGGCATCATATGATAATTGAGAAGAGAACATGAAAGTTGAGTTTCTAGAGCACCTATGGATAACCTCTTCATTCTTAATTTGAAAGTTTGTACAGCTCTTTCAGCTAACCCATTTGATGATATGGTTCTGTTTTAATGTGTTTGATTCCATTTAAACTCATGAATCTCTGAAACTCTGTACTAGTAAAGACTGTATCATTATCTAAAACAATTACTTCCGGTGGGCCATGTACACTAAAACGCTGGTACAGTTTTCTGTAGTTGCACTTGATGTCAATGATCTAACTTCATACACATCCATCCACTTAGAATGTGCATTGATGATCAATAAAACCATGGTACTTAAGAATGATCCTACATAATCAATTAATAATCAAATCCAGAGTTGACCAGGCCACTCCCACGAATGCACTGGAGCTGAAATAGGCAACTTCTGTTGTTGCTGACACTGGAGACAGTGCTTGACCATGTTTTCAATGTCACTGTCTATCTTTGGCCACTAGACATAGCTTCGTGCAAGCATTTTCATCTTCGATATGCCTGGATGCGCACTGTGAAGCTCAATCAAGAATAGTTCTCTTCCTTGTGAAGGGATGGTGACTCTTCCCCACAAGATTCCATCTTGACAACTTAATTCAGTTTACAGGCCTGGAATGGTCTTATGTCTTCCGATGCTTGTGAATTTGACTATCGTAATATAAGATCTCGAACTTTTGACAAAATTGGATCCCTGTTTGTCTAATTCCTTACTTGGTTCGCACACACAGGCGAAGAGCCCAAGAAATTCAGCACAAGCAGAACTTCATGTGGCAGTGGAGCTTACACAATGCTATCTGGTACTGGAAGATGACTGAGTATGTCTGCATTTACAATATGCAAACTGGGACGGTGCATTAAGGTATACTCATACGCAGATAATATCAAAGTTCAGCGTTGAATTCTTGCTGAGGCTATCAGTGGTATGGTTCACTAAATAAATCCATTAGTGGTTTATGGTCCGACATTCTGGTGAAATGTCGTCCATGCAGATACTGGCAGAATTTCCTCACTCCAAACATTACTGATAAATCTCCCTTTTCAAGTTGTAAATAACCCGTCTTGGCTGCAGAGAGGGTTCTGGAGACACAGCGGATTGGCCTTTCTGATTTGATTTCTGTCTTTTCTATTACTGTTTGCCACTGAGTTTTGAATCATCCTTCAGTTTGATTTCATAGTCGGCCAAATTTCCCTCTGGTGAAATCTTAATTAGGCTCAGTTCGGTGGCTGAGCTACTCATGGCTTCATTACCCACTCACATCTTGGAAAGTTCCATGACTTTTCCTTCTAAAGGCTCTTTTGTTTCAGTCAGCTGATCCTACTGCTCTTCTGTCTCCTTCTTGTATCTCTTGGCTTCCTTCTGAAATGTTGAACATTGTTGAGTCTTCCCTGCCAACTGTTTTTTCAGTTTGTTCAGAGTGGTACTGCATTCATTTCGGGCAGAATTTTACATCCCGCAGGCGGAGGAGCACCTGACCTGATCGGGTGTAAAATAGTGCACGATGACGTCGGTCAAGCATCCCGATGTCATCGCGAACCTGAGTGATAATTCACTCGGCGAGAGTCAGCAAGCCGCCTGCTGACAATTAAGAGGCCTATTAAGGTCATTAAAGTATTAATTGAAAGATTTTTCACTGCCCGTCCTACCTTACAGATGGCGGGTGGGCGAATTGGACAGGTGGCCTTTGCATTTTAGAAGAAATCTTATCCACGGGCGGGATGGGTTTTCCAACATAATTTTTTTAAAAATGCTTTGACATAATTTTTATTATATATATGTTCATGTGGCTGAGTCCTATGTGGGGGTATTTTTTTCAGAATTTCCAAGGGCAGAATTTTACCCTTTGGCATGCAGGATCAGTGGGGGCGGGAAGGGGGGAGAGGGGGTATGCGGTCAGCAATACGACCACCGCCTGCAATTGGCAGCGCTCTGCGATTTTACTGTGAAACGCAGCCTGGAATGTTGGTGAAGGGGGCATAATGTCTGCCGCGTCCAATAGTGACCCGGCGGCTGATTCAAATGCAGCCTCGGCAGCCCCTGGAAGGCTGCCACTGAAGGACGTGGAAGGGTTGCCAATGGAGACTGTAGCAGGTGGATACAGCAGGCTGGAGGGCAGGGCGGCGGGGCAGTTGGGCCCGCGTTTTTTGGATGAGTGCCTCGCAGCCCTCCTGGAGGAGGTGGCAGCGAGGAGAGAAACCTTTGTCCCCAGGGACGGGAGGAGGAGGCCCCCGCCTCACCAGAGAGGCCTGGGAGGAAGTGGCATCCAGGATCAGCAGCCATGACATGGTGAGGCGCACATGGGTCCAGTACCATAAGTGTTTCAATGATCTGCTGCAATCAGGGAGCATGAGTACCGTGTTGGCATGGGTCACTTTGCAGAGCAGTTAAGAGCTGCCCATCCCCCCGTGGACTTCAGAGATGTTAGAGTGTGAGTGGCAAATGTCAATGAGGCAGATGCTGACCAAGGGGTGAGCCCTGGCTGCTTGGACTGAGTGCCTTGCTGCTCCAGTGTGATGAATTGGCTGAGCCCTGCGAGGTGCTCCTCAGGTGGAATTGGCCAGGCTGCAATGGCGCTGCAGGTAGAGAGTGGACTAATCAATGTTTCTCTGCCTTTTCAGGAGAAAGCATCCCATAACAATGCTGAGAGGTCACAGACTGGCGGGACCCCCACACCTCCTCATCCTCTCGCGATACGAGCAGGAAACCCTGGAACTGGAGAGGCATCATGCAACTTGGTCCAGCGGCCGTGGTGAGGTTGGGATGTCAGAGGGAGGTAAGAGTGCAATGCACTGAGGTGAGAATGTAGGTTATTCCATTCCAGTGTAGTCTCTGTATTGATGTGAGCCTGGAACCTGGAATCCCCATTGATAATCGAAAGGCGAGGGCACCATGATGCAAATTTCTGTCTCATCAGGGTGCCAGGCATGCACAGAGACAGTTTCATTACTTAAACTAATGACATGTCCTTCATCTCCCTTTTAGGGTCACCAGCAGTTTGTTATAAGGAGACTGAAGGCCCACCCCTAAACCCTGAGGACTACCATGCTCACCACGCACCAGCGTCACACCCTCTCTGTCAAGCAGGCACCAGCGCAGATACCAGCACCTCGGTGGCTATAACATTGACGTCTAGTCTATCAATGCACCTTGGTGAGGGCACTTCACACTCGCTTGAGATGCAGGCGGAGGCAGAGAGTGCCCAGGGTGCCGGCAGTCTGAGGACTGCTGGGGACAAGACAATGCTCAGTCAATGGCTGATGATGGGCCTCTGGAGTCATCCCTGAAGCAGCAGATGCTGGAAGTCCAGTAGGGTGTACGGGAGGATCTGGCGGAGATATATGAGGGAATGCGTGCCATGGTGTCTATTGTGGAGGAGTCCATGTGGAGCACAAGCACTCCGCTGACCTTCATGGCCGAGTGCAATGCCTCCTCCATAGAGAGAATGACGACTCTCATGGAGAGGCTGTTCCAGGGACTCAGTCAGGGGTTCCTGGGGATGTGCTTGGGCCTGCAAGCCCTCACACTGGCAGTGATGTCACGTGGTCAGTGTCCATGTGTGAGATGAATTGGGCACCCAGTATCCTAGCTAGATGCCCGGCCATCAATGGCAAGCAGGGAGGTTCAAAGCGACCTGCTGTTGGCACAGGAGCTGACTGTCATCTCTGTGGGCTCCTCTCAGGATGCTCTGGATGAGGGCAGCAGCTCTTCCGCTCCTCTGCCAATGACCATGGCATCTGATGAGGCTGTGGTGACTGGGGAGATGCCAGCAGTGGCACTGATCATTCCCTCCCAGGTGGGGCCAGCACAGGCTCCATGGGCCAGAAGACGCCCGCCAAGGTCATCAAGGCCAACAGGACAGCAGGGTGAGCAGGCTGTCTCCAATGCTGGTGCCAACGAGGGGGGAGCACCCAGATATAGCAAACGCAAGCAAAAATTTAAAGCACTACACGGGGCTTATCATGGGTGATATTTGGTTCCCCCATTTTTTTTCATTTTTTAATGTTGTGATGGAAAACACTGATTCATGTTAAATTTTTGCCTTTTTAAAATTCACAAGTAAATGAAATGTTATTTTGTGCAACTAGCCTCTGTATGCTTCATTTGTTCTGTTGCTGCAGTGTAGGCTGTGATGTTATGATGGACGTGTGTCTCCTGAAACTTTATTGCAAAGGCACATAGTTTATGCTGTTGACCAAGGAATTGGTCCTGTCAGGGATTGAGTGTGGAGCCTGCAGCCCTGGCATGTGGTGGTGGTTCTTATTTTGTAGTCTATCTAAGGAACGTTGGTTCAAAGTGTCCCGGGAGTCCCTACCTCTCCTTGTGCCTGCGCTTCTCTTCCCACAGGTCGCTCCCCTGGAGGCTGAATAGGAACATCTGGCCTCCTACCCCTTCAGGCCCTCTATTCCTCCTCAGAGGAGGTGCCTCCAGTGGAAACCACAATCCCCATTTCCAGGGTAAGTGAAGGCTGTCTGACATCTGGAAAGCCCCACATGGTGTGAATCCTCTGGGGGCCTGGATGACAACACTGAGTCCTGAACTGAAGCCTCTAAATTCTCTGAATGCAGCTCTGAAGTGAAATGAAGCTGTCCTGTTCACTAAAGCAACCAGCAGCAAGTGATATCCTAAACTCCTCACTAATCGCTTTGACAAAGCCACTGACCTCTTTTATCCCCCAGCCTGCAGATTAGGTTTTGCTAATTGTGGCCTGCTCGCCTGCCCGTATTACCCATGGGATGACTTAAAAACCACATGAGCTTCAGGAGTCGCAGACGATTGGGCCTTAAATGGCTTCTTAATTAATGGCGGGTGCGCCTCCGTCTCCATCGTGCGCCCACCTAGCGAAAAATCGCGAGAGAGTGCATTGATGTCGGCATGCTCAGCCGACGTCAACACACTTTATTTAATGCTCGAGTGGGTCGGGCGTGCCCCCGCCTGCCAAGCTAAAAATTCTGCCCCAAATCTTTATTTTTGATTTTAAAATTATTCAGCTCCTTGAGGCAGCTCTCTGTCTTCGGGAAGCTTTCATGGCGTGATGCCCCCCGCCTGCACTGCCTTCAACGCACACCCTCCTCCCACCCCCACCCTGCAGCGCTGAGCCCGTTATTTGGCCAGCCAGCATGAAATCATGGTTGGGGGGGGCTGATCGCGGGTGTTAGACCATTTCCTGGCCACTCCCCAGACCGACCCGCCGTACCCGCCCGATGACCCGACAATCCTGCCCTTTGTTTCTTTTCATGAACTTCCTGTGGAACCAACTCTGACCTGAGGGACCGTTGCTTACTGTGAAGGTCCTTTGGTTCTCTGAACTCATTCCAAAATACGCTGTCATATTCCCTTATCAACTCAGGAACTTCTGCTGTTCTCACTCGAAATACTCTTGACCAGTTGAGCTTAATTTTTTGTAACCAGTCTCAACCCAGAAGACCAGGTCCTTCACCTGTCACTATGATCACTGGAAGCTGGGTTGTCTGTTGCCTATAGGATACAAGTACTGTGGCGATGCCCTTTACCTGAATGGACTCTCCAGTGTATGTTTTCAATTGAGCCGTTTGCTCCAGATTCAGTGGCTGGGTACCTTCACCTAGGTATTTAAATGTGTGTTCTCCCATCACTGTGGTTGAGGCTCCCATATCCACCTCCATTACCAATGGCTTCCCATTAACTTGAATGGTGACAGTTATTGGTTCAGTTTTTACTGCTTTGACATTGTATAGGGAATAGAAATTGGTATCGGCAGCCTCAAGTTCTCTTATATTAATCACTTCAATCATTTTGGTCTGCTGTCTGATTGGCTGTCTCGATTTCGCCCTGCATTGGTTTATTATGTGCCTTTCCTTGTGGCAGTAATGGCATTCTGCCTCCTTCAATTTGCTGGTGCCCGATACGTGGTTACCCCCACACCTATAAACAGATTAATCTCAGAGTCACTGTTGCAATGCTTCCACTAGGCCTTTTTATTCAAGCAGCAGAAACTGTCTCTCACTTCTCTGCTGTCTCTCTGGTTTTCGCACCATGCCCAGCAGTAGGTTCCCGCCCCAAATGAATAACAGAGCCATGTTGCACTTAAGCTGACCATAAGCCTGTGAGTCCCTCTCAGCATTTTTTATGGCTAGCACTATTTCCGTGGCATGCTTCAAATCAATGTTAACTTCTATAAGTAAACAGTGCTGAACTGCACAAACCAACTGGTCTCGCAACATATCATTGAGTGTGTCTCCGAAGTCATGGTGCTCAGTCAACAGCTTCAACTTTCCTATATAAGTTGCTATGGACTCTCCTAGGGTGCTTACTCTGGAGTTAAACTTAAATCTCTGCATTATTACCAATGGCTTTGACTGAAGATGTGTTTTCACAAGGTCTACCAATTCTTTAAAAGATTTCGAATTGGGTGCGTTCGGGGCTGTCAGACTGCGGGTGAGGTTATATGTCTTGCTACCACAGACACTTAAAAGAATTGCTTTCTGCTTCTCCTCTGTGGTTACTACACTTACCATGAAATAAAAACTTAGTTGCTCTACATACTGGCTCCAATCTTCCATGGATGCGTCATAAGGGTTAATTCTACCGAAGAGTGGCATGACTGGTCAGTATACTTTTCTATTTTCCTTAAGAACTAATGTACTCACATTCACAAGGCTAACTACAGTGTCACTAGACTAGTAATCCAGAGAACCAGGGTGATGCTCTGGGGACCGGGATTCGAATCCCACCACAGCAGATGGTGAAATTTGAATTCAATAAAAATCTGGAATTACAAGTCTAATGATGACCATGAAACCATTGCTGATTGTTGTAAAAACCCATCTGGTTCACTAATGCCCTTTAGGGAAGGAAATCTGCCATCCTTATCTGGTCTGGGCTACGTGTGACTCCGACCCACAGCAATGTGGTCGACTCTTAAAAAATACCCTCTGAACAAGCGCAATTAGGGATAGACAATAAACGCTGGCCTAGTCAGCAATACCCAAATCCTATGAACGAATTAAAAAAAACCCCTCCCCTCTCTTCCTCCCTCCCCTCTCCCTCCACCCCACCCACCTGAGATCTCTGTTCACAGGGCTGGCTGGAATACAAAAATGAAGATTTGAAGTTGGTGCAGGAGCAGCAAGGACCGTAGCAAAGAGGCAAACATTGGGGAATTGGGGGGCGGGGGGGGGGGGGGGGGGGGGGGGGGGGTTGGTGGTGGGGTGGGGAGCTTGTCGAGGGAGGTCAGCGTGTCCCGAGGTCCGGAATCTGGCAGGAGGGGTGAGAGGGGAGTTTGGACATGGGTGTGATAAAGGGGAGAATTTGGAGGTTGGACAGAGGAGGGGAGTTTGGAGGCTGGAGGGAACAGGAAGAGTTTGGAAGGAGAAAGAGAGGGGAGAATATTGACCCTGATATTGGAAATGGGTGGGGTGGGGGTGGTGGGAGAGTTCAGACCCTGATCATGGAGATGGGGATTGAGAGAGTTTAGACCCTGAGACCTAGGGAGTGGGTAGGTGGAAAGTAAAGACGCTGATATTAAAATGAATTAAGAACTGCTGGGGATCAGGTGGTGCACTGTATATGAATGATTCCTTTGGACAAAATGAAAAACTGAATAAATTCAGATATTATTTAAGTATTTTTCAATGCAGGTTGCTGAGCATGTTTTATGGCTTTGAGTGTGCTGGATATAGGTTTGAATGCACTGGATAGCTTTGAGCGCACTATCAAATTTTATGTCAAATTCATTCCAAATTAGAGTTTGTGATGTCAAATTATAATTAAGAGCATTGAGTACATTTGAAAGCAAAAATGAAGTTAAAATTTTCGGGTAGAATTTCCTGCATTATCTGTTTTGAGTTTATTTATTTTTTTTGTTTTTATTTCTGATCTTTGGGAGGAGCATTGGATTTATGGGCAGCTACCAATCTTCTTGACAAACCATTGCCCTCAAATCTACTGAGGAGGAATCACTTCAGTTTGTACCTGCTTGCATCACTAGACCTTGGAAAGAGGCTGAATGGTCTCCTTCTGCACTGAAAATTCTGGCAATTTTAACCAAACCCATCTACCTTGAAACTGAGTAGTTTGGGTGTAACACTGCTTTACAATCCGCTAGATTTTATTCCACACTGAAGTCAATGGAAAGTACCATGGAACCAGGTCCAAAGCTCATGTTCTAGCTGATCCTGTGGGCTTTCCACTTTGTGAATCAGGTTAAAATTAACCACACATCCCCTCCTGGAAACAAAGTAAGCTGTGTCACAGTTCCCAGGAATTCACTCTGATTCTCCTTAGGTTCAGTACTATCTTCCAAAATGAAGGGCTTCTTGCAGATTCTTTCTCTGGTATTCAGCTAGGTGAATCCTCCAGCCCTACTTCAACACTTCACGAGTTTGGATTTCCCCAGCCTGAGCACAGGCCTCACTTGCTTCTTTGCACAATGTCTTCAAATCAGGAACACCCCTGGTTCCTGAGGGCCTCTCTGCTCCTTTTCCTGCCGGTTAGAGGATTCTCTTCCTCTGTTCCAAGATGCTCTGGACACAGACTGCCTCTCAGGCTGCCAAATACAGCATAGATATAGCAAACAAAAGAATGTTCCCCTCACAATCCATTTCCATGGCAATGTGATACATGGACTGTCTTCAAATAGAAATTCAAATTACTTATCTTTAACTTTAAACCTTTTCCTTTGAGCTGAAAGGTATATGGATACTTTAAACCCTTCTACTGTTTACCAGTTGCCTTCAAACCTTCTCCCAGCCCGGAAAGCTACATTTATAATTTAAGCCCTCTCCTGAGCCTTCAGACAATCCACCTCCTCAAGAGATAGTTAATGGTGCTCCCTTTGCTTAATTTTAGCACATCACATCATGGATTCGCTAACATAACAGGGCCTCCCTCTGATCTGTAATTACCCCAGACCTGTCTGCCAGTCCCTCAGATGAGGCATTCTTTCATTTATCCTACATTTAAAAATTACAATTTCCAAACTAAAAATAAGCATATAATGTATCCATTCGAGATGCCATGTCCTAGCTAATGTTTCTCCATCAACTGACATCACTAAAAAACTATTAATTAATAATTTATCTCATTTTCTTGGATACCATTGAGTGCAAATTAGCTACTGCGTTTTCTTACATAACGACAGCAACGACATTTCACTTGTAATTGATTGGTCATAAGCATTTTGCCAGGTGAGTCAGGAATGTGAAAGAAGGAACATCAGGAATTTGAGCACAGAGACCAGGAGGCCTCACAGAATGTTTCACCATTAAACTTTAATATAAAGCATCATTGCTTCTTTGCAAGTGCTTATTATAGTAATTCTGGCTCATAGATTGGCTGCTTTTTCTTAGTAACTGGAAGCAAAATAATGAGAGAATAATAAAATCGATTAGAAAACATAAGCACCCGGTAATTAATGACCAGCCCAGCGGACAAACAGGTACCACTCTCATGTGGCGTTCCTCCATCTGCTACTTCAGTGAGGCACCAACCTATGAGAATTAAATAGCCCCTATAGTAAGCAGGAATTTCACAAGAACACTTTAAATGCTCATTCACTACTATCTCAAAGCATCACTTCTGATGAGATTACCAACAGATTTTTGTTCTTCTGCATTCACTAGGGAGAAATGGCTTCAAGTTAGACACATCTCCCTCTTTGACAATGAGCATGCAAAATCTGCTGACGAACAATCAATTTACTTTCTTTACCTTCTTGAGATTGGATCAATGTTGGTCAAGTGAATGTCACATTGATTCTTCCTTCAAATGGAGACTTATATCACAACAAAATATGGGATTCTAGTAAGCTGTTATGAGCTATATATTATCAGCCATTGATTACAGTATTATGAGCTATGTGCTTTAATACTTGACAATCTATTTTTATGAATGGTTTAGCACAGGATATAAATTAGTGTAACATATGCAGTAATTTCATCAAAGTAAAGACTAGCAAACATTCCTATTTAATTTACTTTATGCAAATCATCCTTGATCAAAAAGAAAAACGTTTGATTTAACTTGCTACACAGTGCATTAGGTTAAAACTTGCTCTTTCATACTTGGTTCATCACATCCTTCCACTCGCATTTGTTCCCCTTAACTTTGCATGTGCTGCATGAGGTTGTCACAGATGGTTCAAAGTTAGCTGAACTCAGGCCAGGCTTTATTAGGGACCTATCATGAGCCTCGGTGCCTTAGTGAGGGGATAATTGGCCAGGGTTTGCTTTTGACTGCTATCCAATGGTCCTGGCTTTCATGTGGTCAAATAGTTCACAAAGATTGGCCAGGGTTTTTCTTTCCTTTATTCTTTCATGGGATGTGGGTGTCATGGTAAGGCCAGCATTTGTTGCCTATCCCTAATTGCCCTTGAATTGAGTGATTTGCTAGGCCATTTCAGAGGATAGTTAAGAGTCTATCACATTGCTGTGGATCTGGAATCACATGGAGGCTAGGGCAGGTAAGGATGGTAGATTTCCTGCCCAAAGCAGCATTAGTGAACAAGGTGTTTTTTTTATGACAATCAACAATAGTTTCATCGTCACCATTACTGATGCTAGTTTTCAATTCAAATTTTTATTAATGTGAATTTAAATTCCAACAGCTACTATGGTGGAATTTGAACCCCCCATGTCTCCAGATCATTAGACTGGGCCTGTGGAATACTAGTCCAGTGGCATTGCTACGACATCACCATCTCCCCCTAGTACCCAAGTATATAATGGTCACTTGAATGAGGTTGCAGAGCAATTGCATCCCAGTCTTCAGGAAGGGAGGGGATGGAAGAAAATTTGGGGGAGAGTCTGTAAAATAATCTATGGGCAGCATTTTCTGGTCGGTGAGCGGGCCCTGCACCCGCTCGCCGATGTGTAAAATGATGCGGGGTGATGTCGGGCAGGCGTCCCGATGTCACCACGGGTCATTTAGATTTTCAGTTCAGCGGGCGCGCAGCCTACTGGGCTGTATGCTCACCGACCTGTCAACGGCCTACTAAGGCCATTAAAAAAGTAATTAAAATGATTAATTGACCTGCCCGTCCAACCTTAAGTTTGGCGGGCAGGCAAAGAGCCCAGGCAGCGTTCCAAAAAAACACTAAACCTCATCCACAGGTGGAATGAGGTTTCATGAGGAATTTAAAATGTTTGGAAAATTTTTAACTAAAAGTAATGGACATGTCTCAGCTCATGTGACAGTGTCACGTGAGGGGACATGTCAGGAAAATGTTTTCTTACCTTTAATAAATTTTTTAAAGTTCAACTGATCTCCCTGAGGCAGCACCTTAATTGGCCCGCCCACATAAAATGGCGACACCCCCCCAGCCGGGGGCACCGATCAGAAACCCACCAATCAGGAATCCATCCACTCGCGCCCTCTCCCGTACAGACCGCTGACGGGGGGAGAATGCTGCCCTATATTTTTCACACTGCAAAATACATTCAGGAAGTGGGCTAGTTACTGCTGTCAAATAACTCCTTTGAAAATGAACTAGGTAAATACTTGCTCACAATAGGATTGGTTTCTTAATATAGACAGATAATCAAATACTTCATTGAACACTCCAACCCTGGAGGAATAATAACGTAGTTGTTTGCGGGTTATGTCTGCTCAGTATTTTACTAGACAATACATCTAATCCCTTGAGCCATCGGGGGAGTTAATGGGATATTTAAGTTCATTCTAATCCTTTGTAACTGGTTTCAAAGGGTGAGACTCCTTTAAGATTTGGTTCAAAGGAAAGCAGCATTGCTCAGAGTTTCAATGTTAATCTAACACAGGCAAAATCATGAAATTATTTATAGAATCATTTCGCACTGAAGGAGGCCATTCAACCCATCATTTGTGTGCCGGATCTTTCAAAAAGCTATCCAATTGGATCCACCCCTATGCTCTTTCCCCATAGGCCTGCAATTTTTTTGTCTTTTTAGAAAATGTGTCCAATTTGAAAAGTACAATTAAATCTACTCTGCAGTGACTTGCAGATCAGAATAACTTGCTGCATAAAAAAATATTCTTATCTCTCTTCATATTCTGTTGCCAATTACCTTAAAGCTGCATCCTTTTGTTACTGACCATTCTAATGGTGGAAACAGTGTAGGATTATCATTCAGCATCAAAGGAAACATTTACAGCACATGGATTTCATTCCAAACAATGTTGACCACCACTTGCTATCACACCACAAATTGAGTCTTATCTCATCTCAGCTCGCACACAAACCTTTTACAGGAAGACACAGTGCAGCTGGCTTTCCACGTAACTTTCTAAGTAGATTTTCATTGCTCACAGTTCTTCTTGACTGGAAATGTTACTCATTGAGTTTTATCATCCATAATTATCTTTTCTCCGCAGAGAATTAACCATTCAATTTCTTTCTAAAATGCTGGTAAACTGAGGTAGAGAGACAGGTTCTGCATGTCTTTGCAAAAGATCATGATAGTTATTTATGAATAATATTGAAAGCTAAAGTTGCTCAATTTATAATGGTTTCATTGGCTCCCCAGTTTGATGTGCTAATGGAGAAGCAGTGGGGCATGAAATCTCACAGAATCCAGTTGAAGCTGTTTTTGGGTTCCACTCTAATCACCTGGGAGAACTGTCCAAACCAGGTGGAGCTTCATTACCCTTTGCAAAAGAGGGTAGTGAAGGACATCATTCCATTCCCTGGCCTGG